>ML103657.1:0-24524 GCA_003697995.1 Taxidea taxus jeffersonii | reverse complement strand
TCTGTCAAATAAATAAATAAAATATTTTAGAAAAAAACAAAATAAAATACACCAAGTCTTCAAGGAAAACTACCATTTTTAGGGATGCCTGGGTGGCTCAGTTGGTTGGGCGGCTGCCTTCGGCTTAGGTCATGATCCCAGCATCCTGGGATCGAGTCCCACATCAGACTCCTTGCTTGGCAGGGAGCCTGCTTCTCCCTCTGCCTCTGCCTGATGCTCTGTCTGCCTCTGCTCACTCGCCCGTGCTCTCTCTCTCTGACAAATAAATAAATAAAATCTTAAAAAAAAAAAACTACCATTTTTAGAGTTCTTATAAAAACAAGTTGAGGGGTGCCTGCGGGGGGGCTCAGTCCTTAAGCGTCTGCCTTCAGCTCAGGATCCCAGGATCCTGGGATGGAGCCCCACATTGGGACTCCCTGCGTGGTGGAAGCCTGCTTTCCCTCTCCCACTCCCCCTGCTTGTGTTCCAACTCTTACTCTCTCTCTCTCTCTGTCAAATAAATAAATAAAATCTTAAAAAAAAAAAAAAGCCAAGTTGAAATCTACTTTGTAACTTTTTGAGTTTAGATTTACTTTTCATATATGGTAATATTTTATTTTGATATAAGGTCCATGAGTGTGAATTGAATATTTTTGTATGCCAATATTCTGTGCTAAACACAATAATTACTTGTTGAATTTAATTATTCTGGTCTGCTTCTGTATCTTGTTCTTCCCAGCCTTGGATTAGCACTGGAACAAACGTCAGTTGAAATTTTAGAGGGGGTGTGATGGGAACCAATATGATTTCATACTTATAGGTAGAATAGACCTTTATTGTTATTTTGTTTTGTTTTATAAAATTTGCTTGTTTGGCTTCTTGGCATGTGTCTGTGTTGGTGTCTTTCTGAAAGAGGCTGATTTGCAGATGTAGCCCAGCGTTGGCCATAGATTCCAGTGAGCAGCTGTGGGACAACAGAGCTCTCCCCAGACTGTTCCTGGGGTGGAAAGTTGGCTGTTGTTCCCCACTCTTGCCTAGCCTTCATTTGCCACATATTTTTTAAGCCTGATTTTCTAGCTATGGAAATGATTCCAGAAAGTTGTCCTGTCAATAAATTTCTCTTTCTTATTCTTATAGTCAGTTTCTGTCTTTTTAAACTAAGAAGCCCTCAGAATTTCTTTTGGTCTCTGTATTGACAAAATACCGAGAATTTTTTAACTTTGGTGCAGAACACATAAAGCCTTGACTCTTAGATGTATCTGATTTCACATGTTATTATGCTTCCATTATTTAATAATTTATTTTGCCATATATTATAATGATCTGTTGGAACACCGAGATGTCATTTATAATGGAACATTATGTATATGATATGTATAATAATATATAAAATAATATAAAACATATGATTATAATAATATATAATAATATAATGTGGGTGAAGGAGATGCATGTGGTTACTTGAATAAAAATTCTGTGTGTATGCATGTTTGTGTACGAGAGGGGCACATTACATGTAATACCTTCAAGGTTAGCATACTATGGTGAGATCATTCTTAAATGATTAGGGTTTACAGTGAGAAAATGATCTTTGACTGCATATAAATTTCTAAGAACGCAGCTATCAGTAGGAAAGGCCCGAAGACCTTCTTGGGAACAGAAGTTTCACATCAGTCATCATTCTCTTTGTAAAAACTCATACTATAAATCAGTGGAGAACATTGTCCTTAGTGAGATAATGTTGAAAGGATAGAACTATTTGTGCTTTAAGTTAATCTGAGTATTGGTTCCACGGTGTGAGGAGAGAAGAGAAGTAGGAAATTTGTAAGTACAGTAAAATCTAGAGCTGCAATTTAATTCACCAAGTATTTGTTGATTTCATACCAAACAGAAGGCACTGTTTTAAATGCTATAAGTAATCAAAAGGGGAGTGATCTCTGCCCTCTGAGAGTATATTTTTCAACTCAGTAAGTACTTGAGCCCTAGGTGTTCTGGGTACTAGTTAGTGGAAGTACAAAGATAAGTAATAAAAGATGCAATCTCTCAAAGAACATAGAGTCTGGAAGATGAAGCAGAACATAAATAGAGATCTACAATAGAAAGTGAAGTATGAGCATAGAGATACGTCACATGTAGAGACATCTTCATTGCTGGACACTTTTACTATGTGATGGCAGTAGGACCAATAAAATAATCTCTCATTTTTTAGCAAGCACAGGAAACTTTGGCTATAAAGGCTGCTTTCTTTTTTCAGGCACACACTTTCTAACTCATTCATTTATTTTTGTGTTCATTAAATAAGTATGTGTTAAATGTCTGCTAAACATCACTTTACTGAGAGGAAAAAGTGAGCAAAATAGGCATGCAGAAATGTATGGGTTCTTTCAGGTTCCAGATACTGTTTTCTGTCCTAACTTATAGCCTGTTCAGCTGCTTCTCTTTCTCTTTGTGCTATCTCCACATACCACTGATATTCTTACACCTAGACCAGTGAGGTTTCTTTACATCTCTATTTTTGTATGTAGTAAACTCCCTTTCATCCATCAAACCTTAGCACCGAGGGAAAACACTCTCAATGGTTCATTATGCCTTATACATTTCATTAACAGCATTTTACACATTCTTCAATGTGGATTATTTTCTGTTCCTCACTGTGTTATACCTTTGCTCTTCATGGCATTCTCCCTATCCAGTAAAACAATCCCTTTTATGTCACAGGTGCTCAAATAATATGTTCTCAGAGAATGAAGGCAATAGACAATCAAAATACAGTGCTATAGTGTGATGCATGCTACTATTATAGAGCACTGGGGGCTCTCAAAGTGGATGATCTAACCCAGCCTTGGGTGACAATGATATGTAAACTGAGATCTAAGTGGCAAATCAACTAGGTGAAGCCATTGGGTATGAGAAGGGAAGAAGGAAGATGAAACTTTGTTCTAGGTAGAAGAAACATGAGAAAGGCCTAGAAGCAAGATATCTGGAACCTAATTGAACTCCACAGAATATACCACATGTAGTCACCAAGGACATTCTCTGTGCACATGCTCACTAGGAGTACTTGAGCTCACATGCCCAACACAGACTCACATTCAGTCCTAGTGCTGGGTAAAAACAGGTGTCCTACTTTTATCCCAGCAAACTTCCTGTCGCTTCTCCCTGCAATGGTGGGCTTTCTTTTTCTGTGATCTCACCTTGTGAAGGAGAGAAGAAGCAGCTATGAAATTGCTAGCACAGTTGAACACCTGACTGGTCCTCTCACTAGTAAGAGAACTTGAGACTCCTGCTGCATCTCTCCTGGATTATATGATGTTGAAGCTCACAAATTTTATCCCTCAGTTCTTCACTCACTCTGAGCCTGCGTAAATGCCCAAGTTATGCAGGCTATACATGTGGGCCATGCTTGTTCTTGGTCTCTCTTCTTCTGTTGGAAATCCTAGCATTTATTTTCAGTTTGCTTTATTTCATTTATCTATATATATTGCTTCAGTTGTGTACCAGTATCTCTGATTCATATTTTGATAGCAGCTTTTCATTTTGGGTGTTTTTTTCTAAATTGAAGTATTGCATATATGGTCCTGATAATGTGATTTTTTTGGTCAATCATCTTAAATATTTTCTGTCAAGTTATTAACCATAACAAAGGCCCATGATACAAATCAGCAAGCCTCTAATTGACTCAGAGTGTGCAGTGGTTTCCCAATGAAGAAGAGGCAGCTGAGTTTTCCGTGTACATAGCCAAATCCTTTACCTATTAACATACTTTACCTGATGTTTTGAAGTTTATTAGTGTTCTCCATATGCATGTTGAATTTTTCACTTCATTTCATACGTTTGGAGGCAGTGTTGGGTGGTCGAATGAGTAGTGAAAAGACCTGTTCGAAAAATCTTACCTATGCAATGACAGCAATTGCTGGAAGGCATCTGCTAGGAGCCTCAGTTACCTTCTCTGGAGGAGGGCGTCATAGGGATCAAATGAGGGACTAATTCAAAACAGGGGTTATAATGCATATTAAGTATGCAACTAACTTGTTGACTTCTGTATCTTAGTTATTGATATCATATTGATTAATTTGTATTACCAACATGAGCATTCATTTTTGTCAAAAATTTCGACAAATTCACCATGCAGTAAATTTCCAGACTCTCACACTGATTATGAGGTTCCTAAGGCTCATAAGTAGGAGGCTCATTGTTTAAAAATAGACTCACTCAGTCTCAATTTCCATGGAATAAAGTTCTGCTATTTTGGATATTATTTTTTATCCTCCCACTTTTTTTTGCACTGTTTTCTATGATTCATTTCCATGGCTTTAATGGCCTAATATTCAAAGACATTATCAGTTGAGAGAATTTCAAGATGAAAGGGTCTTCTGCCATCTGTGATATCTTCCCATCTGCCTCCCAGAACAACCCCTTCACTGGACCACAAGATGTCACTGTTTCTGACAGTTTCCAACTTCTTGACCATCTTAAGATGCTATGCTATTTCAAAGGAAAGGAATGTGTGAAAAATGGGGCAGAAAAAAGAATAATACTTTGGGATTTTTAATAGATGTTCCATAAAGCCATATATAACCATCAACAAAGTATATTTTTCATAAACGACTGAAGCAGTTCATATCATACATACCACCTCTGCAGTGATGCTGAGGAGGAGGAAGACCTGAGAATGACAAATGGATCATTTGGGATTTATTAATTATTTAAACAATTCAACAAAAATATTTTCATCAGTTACTATGTATAAGATACTAAATAGGAAAGTAAATTAAATCAGACATGGAGACCACCACAAAATAGAGGCTGGTAACAGAGATCAGAGAGCTATGGAGAGCTTAGACCACATTAAGAGTGATAAATGTTATTTAAATGAGAAAAAATATTATGCTGTTAAAGGACAGCAAAGGAAAATATGTTTCTTTCTTTTTTTTTTTCTTCATGAGAACTTAGGGATGGAAAGTACTTGGATTAGAAGTATGTATTAGAAGTACTTGAATGGGATTTTAAAAACCAGTTAAGATTTGACATAGGGAAATGGGTTGGGGATGGTTAATATGTGCAAAGATAAATATAGGAAAGTACAGAAAACATATACAGAACAGCAAGAGGTTAATTTCATCCTGTATATAGGGCATATGATAGACAGTGATAAGAAAAAAGTGGAATTGGGTGCCTGGGTGGCTCAGTGAGTTAAGCATCTGGCTGTTGATTTTGGCTCAGATCATGGTCTCAGTGTCTTGGGATCCAGCGCCCTTGGATTCTACTCAGCAGAGAGTCTGTTTCTCTATCTCTGTTTCTCTCCCCCTCTCTCTTTCCCCCTGCTCATGCTCTCTCTCAAATAAATAGATTAATCTTTAAACAAACAAACAAACAAAAAGAGTAAAAATATCTATCAAATTGTGCAAGACTTTGAATACCTGGGAATAACTTTAGAAACTGTAGCCAAGTAAAATAGAGCACTGGAGGTATGCCTAGCTGAGTTTGAATCCTGGTTTAGGCTTTTACTGTTGAGGCATACAAGTTAGAGAGAAAGAGAGAGAGTGAGAGAGAGAGAAACAAAATTTTTTGAGCTGCAGTCAGTTTCCTGATTGGTAAAACTGGGCAAATAGCATCGTTGAGAAGATTGATGATAAGGCACCAGAAGCACTTGACACATGTAAGTATTACTGTAATTTAGTCTATGGTAAATGGTTCCTCTGTTATCAGAAATTGTATTTCTATAATTAGTGGAAAGTGAGAGACAATTGAACTCAAGGTGCATAAGAACAGACTTGTCCTCCTCCCCTGAGAGGATACAGAGACCCTGCCTTGGGAACCTCTGGGTTTACTGTCGAACCAGGCATTAGTGTAAATGATGACCCTCTCAATGGAGCAAGTGACTGTGACTCTTAATATGTTCTCAGAGATGCTGAAGATTTGTCGGAATGCTTCACTTGCAATTGTCAGCCTTGAAGTACATCTGCCCTAGCCATGTTTGCTAATAGGGGTTTGTAGGCTCTAACAGAGAACATTCCTGGCCGTTTAAAGAGTTTTCAGAAGCCTGCTCATTTTGTTTTTAAAGATGAAAGCCAGCTCATTATTATTTGCTTTCTCTTTAGAGAGATCCTATGAATTAGGTTACACTTACACTTTTTTTCTTTTCTGTTAAAAAAAAATATTACAGATTATGTGAGCCAAATAATCATATCAGTTAGTGTCTAGAAGAGAGTAAATCACTACACTCCTTTGGGAATAGTATGGCCTGCTCTAATATTGCCTTTAATGTTTTGTAGTGATTCACTTGTCCAATATCCTGGAGGACAGAGTTTTGCCTGACTTCTTTTCAGAGGCTATTCTGGAATATGTAACAAAACTGCTAACTCATTTCTTTCTCTCTTTGGGATATTTCTCCTGACAGATGAAATTTTCTTTTCTGAATTTCATATCTACCTTTATTTCCTCGAACCAAGCTAAATAATTTATTTCTTCTCCATTTCAGCTTCTTATAACACATAACCTGTTATTCTACTCCCAGTTTGCTGTGGTTTAACCAAACTGTCCACATTAAGGGGCTGAACCATCCCTTATTTCCGTCATTTACTCTTGATTTTGTTACTTGTGCCACTTGAATATCTACTGTAAAAAATGCATGAAGAGCTCTCCAAGTTGGAAAATTACTTTTGTAGCTTTTGTTGCCAAGGAAACCGCTTCCACTGTATCTCAGTTTTATTTAGCACATGGAGTCCATTATGGGCTAGATTTTGAAGAATTGCTGCTAGATTTTTTTTGTCTCTCCATCTTTTTCTGTCAGAAAACTGGGCTTCAGTTTCAGAAAGAAGTTGAGGAAAACAGTAAGTGCCCGGAGCATCAACTCTGAACACACAGTGTATGAAACACCCAGTGGTCAGCTGAGACACTTGCTGGTGAAATATTTCAAAGAAGGTCTGGGGGAACTAGATTTATCACAGAATTTTTGAGTGAGCCTGTAAAGATTTAACCTTTGAGATATTATTTAAGTTTCATGTTTCAACATGGACTGTTTGACCACATTATTCTTCATAAAGGTAGTCCATTATTTTGCATGCTAGCAGAATATCCTTCCCCATAAGCTCATGCTCGCTGTTACTATATTTGAGGAAATGTTATACAATTACAAAAATACTATGCAATTTTACATTTGTCTCATTATATTTACATACTATACACATTCATTTCAAATTCACCATGTGGCTTTCCAATTAATTCAGTTAACTGATGAGATGATGCTTTTTCTGTCAAATTCCTCAGGCGAATACTTGAGAAATCTAAGAAGATATGCGTCCCACCTGAGAAGAGTAGATGTTTGTTGACTGCAGTTCCTTCTTATGAAACAAACCAGTATTTTCAGCCTTTACTATCCCAGATTTTTAATATTTCTGCCTCAGATAGCCATAGGCAGACAAGAGTAAAATCAAATGACATCAGACCCCTTCAGTTATCTGTAAGCATGAGGAGCTGTTCTGTAATGGCAGGTAGCTGCTTGCAAGGCAAAGTCCCATTCTGTCATCCTCATCACACTTCCCACCCTCTTTTATTCCTGTTAATAGGCTTGTGGGCTCAGCGGGGAGAGAGGGCCTGGTATTTCTGCTCACAGCTTTTATTTGTTTTTTCACAGATGAATATTTAGATAAACCAGCAGGCCCTTGTTAAAACTGCAAAGAAGTTGCTATTTGTCCATTTTATTCCTGTGTTGACTCATTTGTGACACAGCCATTCCCCCCCTTTAGACCACCTGCTGCCAACCTCTTCCCTCTAATAAAATAAGAATAGTCACACATTGGTTGTCATACATTCACACCCATTCACACATTACTCTAGGGTATTTGCCTTAATGTAAACTTTTGCTTTTCAGTTTTCAGAAAAATTCCATTTCAATTGCTTCTTTGTACTCGATTCTGTACTTGATTCTTCCACATCCATTAACATATCAGTGAGATTATGAAAAAATACTTTGCTTGCATTTTCAAAAGCTATCACTTCTGAAATATTTTTCAGAGGCTAGCAAACTGTGCCCAAATAAACACTTTCTCCCTCCCTCCCTTTTCTGAAATTTGATGATCTAAATGTTTGGGTAGTTTGTGGGAAAAGACAGCTTCTAACTACTTTTGCTATAGTTTTCTTTAAAGTTGCCCAGGAATTAGTAATGTTCTGAGTCCCTTCCCACTCCTAATCCCTCACTACTTCCCAGGGAATGATAACCCCATGATGTGGTTGTATAGAACCTATTTCCTAGAGCTGATAGATACCCCAGAATATATCTGAGCATCTAATCTTTAAGTGTTTTAACCGGCCTTGCCCTTCTGTTCTCTTTTGGCCTCCGGTACTGTGATATGCACCCACCCTCTTCTGTCCATCTTTCTCTGCTAAGCATCTAGCAGCACTTACTCACTAGGGCATTGCTTCAGGCACTGCACTGAGCATTGGCAGGGATAAGGACAAAAAAGAAGTTGGTCTTCACCCTCATGAAACTGACAGTATAATGGGGACAGAGATCTAAATAGGCATTTACAACGTGTTGTACAAGACGACTAGATTCAGACTGCGATGGGAGCTGACTTGAAATGAGTCATGGAACATAAGTTCAAGCAAGCCAGAAAAAGTGGGGTTTTGGTCAGGAAGATTGGTCTGAGCAGCAGTGCCCCAGGAAGAGGGAGCAGCATAGGCAATGACCCAGGAGTGAGTAGATGGGACCAGAGAGCAAACTGACAGGAGCTGAAGATATTTCATTATGGCCACACTTTTACTTTTCACCATAAGAAAATATCAGAGTGAGGATGGTAATAATGATGATTCATTACCCATGTTGATAGTAATTGCAGGTGCTAGAAAACTAAACATTAAAGGAAAAAACTTTAATCTAGAGTAGTTATACAAAGAAATATTAATTATAACTGTTTACAGTAACTATACTTTGTAACTAACTATAATATAGCAGAACACGTACATTCAGAGTTGCACTTACAGATCTGAAAGGGACCTTGTGGATCATTTGAGTCAATTCCTCATTTTACAGATGAGGAAAATGAGGATCGATGGCATTAAGTAACAGTTTCAAGATTGGCTTGCTGGTGCAGGGCAAGGAGTCAAATTAATGAAAATGTGGTCTATTAACGTAGCTGTAGTATAATTTTATTACAACTAGAGACTCTACATTTTTGCTTATTTTCAAGAAGTATTTGTGGGGCATAGTTACTTGTTCCCCTTAATTATTCCTTTTCCTTAGTTGACATTTTCAGTACTGTGGTTATAAAATAATGATCAATTCTACTGCCTATTTTGTTTTATATTCCATTGTTGTACATATAAATTTGGATATCTGAAATAATTTCACTAAATTTGCAGTGAGAATCTGGACCATGAGTTATCAAAATGAATCTGTTCAAGTATAGAATAGAGAGAATCCATAAAATACAATTCTGAAATTAATCGGTCCATTGGAGGGCTTTGTAATGATAAAAGCCAGGTTTGCATTATTTAAGCATTATTGTTGGCAGATGGACTACAGTGTGCTTCAAACGGGACTCACCCCAGTAGAGAATAAGATTAACCATTTATTGAAATAGTAAGGATTGCACTAGAGCAGAGTAAATGGAAATAAATCTCAGGAGAAACCAAATGGGTATTATATGGGCCAATACCACAAGTTAATCCTACCCCTTTTCAATCCCCAAATGCAAATGGCAGTTGTTTTAAGGCAAAGTCTAATCTCTTTTGCATCTGTTCTCTAAAGCCTCGTGTTAGATAGATATTTCACTGCAGAACTGGCATCTAAACGGTTTCAGGAAAATGCAAATCTAGCACTAGAATTAAACCAAAGAATTCTGAAATTTGATCGTCATTTCCTCCATTTTTGTATTTCTGATTTTAATTTCCTGAACTGAGGAAGGAGGTCGACACCTTTCCTAATAGAGCCACACATTGTCATTAGTGAGCACTGCTACATATTCTTTGAACTACTTTTGCTCAGTAAAAGTCTATTGGAAACTAGATTGAGGGGCAGATCCTAAGACACAGATGACCTATCTTTGACTAACCACACACAGCAGTGTGCAGTCCCAAAGTCAAAATATATGTATATACACAAGATGAAGTAAGACAAGAATAATATTTAATACTTTATCACTAGATGGTATATTACTCCAAATCCCAATTTAATTTCCTAAAAGGCTAGGCTCAACCTTGTGGAAACTTCTCTTTGCTTTGATAGAGATGTTTTTCAGGTAAAACCATATTTTTGTCAAAGGGACTTCTTTTCTGTCTCTCTTGAGCTCATTCTCAATGTTGGCTCTTCATATCCTAACTGTGAGGAAAAGCTGGCCTAGGAAGATGAAAAATCAGTAGGAAGAGAGAAGCGCAAAGAAGTGCAAGGAGCTGGGAGAGAGTTACTAAGACATGTTTCAAGTGTTAATTTCTTGCAAGATCCTGGGACTCAACTGATAAGGAAGGAGAGCATTCAAAGATCTGGAAAGAAAATGTTTTCCTTTATAGGCTTGCTTATATGTATAGTAACAAGTGGTCAACAAAGTGCCTTTGACCCCTAATCATGACTACCTTGGGGGCAAGCAGGATCCTGATCTCTCTCCCCTCAAGACTATTAGTGTACAAGATGAAATCAGCAAGATAAGAATTAATGATTATCAAAATCCATGACATGCTTAGGTTTGCATAAAAACTTGTAGCACCAGCTTGGATTTTGGTGTGGGGGCCTGTGGACCACTCTTTCCCACCTACTTACTTCTGAAATTAGAATCATAGGCTCATAGTATGTCAGGGTTGGAAGGGACCCTTGAAGGTAGGCTAATTTATGAAATGCTTGGATCCTTTTTACTCCACATTCTTGCAAGTTAGCTATGATTCCTCCTAGAATACTTCTTGGAGAGTGAATGGCAACAAGAAACATGGAAGGAAAACAATATTAACTGGTACTATGCAGCACGCTCTGTGCTGAATGTTGTACATTTAAAACTTAACATCATTAAAAAAAAAACCAAAACTTAACATCATTTTTGAGAGTTATTACTGTATTCAATAAGAATCAACTTGTAACCAAAGCTCAACTGCTTGAAAGGTACAGCAGTCCTGTTAGGATGTCTGGTCTTTCTGGACTCCAAATCTTAGCCTTTTTACACAGCAACTTTTACATTTTAATCCATGGAACACTAATTACTGGGCACGTTTAAAGGTATTGTTAAAGAGAGTGATGAAGGGGCACCTGGGTGGCTCAGTGGGTTAAAGCCTCTGCCTTCGGCTCAGGTATGATATCAGGGTCCTGGGATCAAGTCCCCAATCAGACTTTCTGCTCAGCAGGGAGCCTGCTTCTTCCTCTCTCTTTGCGTGCCTCTCTGCCTGCTTGTGATCTTTCTCTGTGTGTCAAATAAATAAATAAAATATTTAAAAAGAGAGAAAGAGAGATGAAACCCTTCACGGAGGGGCGCCTGGGTGGCTCAGTGGGTTGAAGCCTCTGCCTTCGGCTCGGGTCATGATCCCAGGGTCCTGGGATCAAGCCCCACATCCGGCTCTCTGCTCAGCAGGGAGCCTGCTTCCTCCTCTCTCTCTGCCTGCCTCTCTGCCTGCTTGTGATCTCTGTCTGACAAATAGATAAATAAAATCTTAAAAAGAAAGAAAAAAAAGAAACCCTTCAGGGAATGCTGAGGTCAACAATTTGAATATATTCTTTTTTTTAAAGATTTTATTTATTTATTTGACAGAAAGAGATCACACGTAGGCAGAGAGGCAGGCAGAGAGAGAGGGGGAAGCAGGCTCCCCGCTGAGCAGAGAGCCCGATGTAGGGCTCGATCCCAGGACCCTGAGATCATGACCCCAGCCGAAAGCAGAGGCTTTAACCCACTGAGCCACCCAGGCACCCCGAATATATTCTTTTTACTGCAGAAATTCACAATCTAACATGTAGGTATCCTCTGTGTTTCTCCCAAGTATGACAAATTTTTAACATTTATGGACTGCTTGTTTAATATTCACAACAGCCCTGTCATCAGATAGCATTATCCCCATGCATTTTATACATGTACAAATAGGGGTTGATTAACTTGTCTTTAGTCACCCTTCTCATAATGGTATTATTAGAGAATCAGGAATCTGAACTTTTATTTTTATTTATTTATTTTTAAAGATTTTATTTATTTATTTGACAGAGACCACAAGCAGGGGGAGTGGCAGGCAGAGGGAGAGGGAGGCAAAGGAAGAGAGAAATGGAGGGAGAAGGACAGGGAGGGAGAGGGACAGGGAGAGGGAGAAGCAGACTCCCTCAGGAGCAGGGAGCCTGACGTGGGGCTCAATTCCAGAACCCTGGGATCATGACCTGAACTGAAGGTAGATGCTTAACTGACTTAGCCACACAGGCACCCCAGGAACCTGAACTTTGAGCCATGACCCTGTGCTAGTCCTCTATAGGGCATTCTGTGTTTTTTTTAACTTATTTGCAACAAACATCTTGAGAAGCCACTATTCTTTACAGGAGTTTTAGTGCCCAGTATAATTCCAGAGAGTATCTTGAATGATAGGAAATCATTATTTAATCATTTGCTCGCTATTTACAATTTTACCAAGTAGCTGATCATTTGGGGTATATTGATAGTGATAGTTTCAGAAAATGACAAATGTATTTTTTAAGATTTTGTTTATTTATTTATTTATTTGAGAGAGAGAGATCACAAGTAGGGAGAAAGGCAGATGGGGGCTGGGGGAAGCAGGCTCCCTGCTGAGCAGAGAGCCTGATGTGGGACTCGATTCCAGGACCCTGAGATCATGACCTGAGCCGAAAGCAGAGGCTTAACCCACTGAGCCACCCAGGCACCCAAGAAGATGACAAATATTGATGTGGTGAATTTTAAAAAGAATGCTTAATATAATGATTACCTCAAGAAGCAAATATTTTATTCATAGCCTGTTCTTTCTCTTGTGACTAAGAACTTAAAATTTTAGTAAGACTGGAAGGAAGTACTTTTGATTGATTTAATTGGAACTTTAAAAGATTATTGTTTTTTTACTAAAAAAAGTGATACAAGTTGGTTTTATTAAGTTAAAAATAAAATATTCCTACTTCTATCATCCCAAAACAGGTGGTTTCAAATCTATTTTTATTTAAAACATGATCAGTAAAAAATTACCATAGCAAAAATTATATATATGTATATATATACATATATAGTTGTATAGCAAATTATATATATATGTATACATATACATATATATATAATTGTGTAGCAATTGTTACTGACTCTTACTAGATATAAAGCACAATGGATTTGCTTTCAGTAAATCTCTACAAATTTGATTCTTTATCTTTGTTTTGCAGAGGGGGTACCAGGCCAAAGTTTCCTCTGTTTTGTTTTTAAAAACAGTAAGGAGAACTTGTAATCAAGCTTAGATCTCTTTGGGAGAGTTCTTAAATTTGTCTACCTGAGGAAAATTGATGGCCCACACCAAGTAATAACAGTGATTATAGACAGAAGTATAAATATTATATTTATTATATAACATTATATATATGTGCCTATATATATAATAGCATTTTAATAACTCTTAATGATCATTATTAGGATGTTTTAAGTGAACTGGTAAATTGGGATGAGGGAGAGAAATGAGTTTAACTTAACAGAGGGTACGGTAGGGGAAGTTCATGAGTGGATGGTGTTAAATTTAGTTCTTAATACAGTATGTTTATAGTTTCTATAAAACTTACTGGTGGAGGGACGCCTGGGTGGCTCAGTTGGTTAGGCGGCTGCCTTCGGCTCAGGTCATGATCCCAGCGTCCTGGGATCGAGTCCCATATCGGGCTCCTTGCTCAGCAGGGAGCCTGCTTCTCCCTCTGCCTCTGCCTGCCACTCTGTCTGCCTGTGCTTGCTTGCTCTCTCTCCCTCTCTCTCTGTCAAATAAATAAAATCTTTAAAAAAAAAAAAACTTACTGGTGGAGATTTTTGATGGGCAGTGGAAATGTGAATCTAGATTTAGGAGATTGTTTGGTGAGAGTTCAGCATATAGCAACTATAAGATCAATTGCAAGAATTGCAAAAAGAGGAAAGAGGGATGAAGATGAGATTCTAACCAGAAAGAACTCATTAGATTTTATGCTTTCCTGTGGAATTATTGACAGGAAATACAATAGATACATGGTACACAATCAGGGAGTATTTTGTTACAGAATATAACTCATGCTACATAAATATGTTTCATAATTTTATTCATAAATATATGCTAAGGAAAGAAAGTATATGGGGTTTTTATCTTCACATCCAATAAACCTTCAGTAAAAGCATAAAAAGATAAAATCTCCATATCTTTCATTCCTTTTCAACAAAATATATGTAATCAAAGTAAAAACAGGTCTGGTTACATCAACCATGAAGAGTAAACAACTTTTTTTTTTTTTAATTTCACACAAACACTGAAGTGAGATGAACCAAAAGGAAGAGGAACTCATCTTACAATATTTTTAGTGTTAAATGCAAATGATAATAGCGGAACCTTTGCTTGAGTCTAGCTTCATCTCAACACGGTAGCCAGAGTGACTCTTTAAAACTTAAATCAGATCTTCACTCATCTTAAGTCTTTTAGTGGCTCTTCTCACTTTATCCAGAGTAAAAGCCACAGGCTTCACATCTATTTCTAAGGCCTTACCTGAGCACCCTCCCATTAGTTTGTTCACTGCCTTCCTCCCTTTCTCTCTCTCTTGCTAAGTATGCTCCAGCCACACTGCCAGGGGACCACCCTTGAAAATGCCCAGCATGTTTCTGCCTTAGGGCTTCTCCTCTAGCTGTTCTCTCTGGCTGCAGTGCTACTCCTTGGGTATCTGCTGAGCAACCTCCCTCACACCTTCAAGACTTTGCTTAAATGGGTCCTCTTTAAGAAGTCAGAGCAAGCTCTTCCACATCACCCTATTTAATATTACCAACTGCTCCTCCCCATCTCTACCCAACCTTGACTCAACTTTTTTTCAGACTCTTTATGCTTTATAACACACTGTATATACTTTCTATTATGCTTTCTAATATACTGTATATATGTATTATATACATAATGCTGTATGTTACAGTATTTCAGCAAATCTAAAAATCAACAGTTGGAAGGTATATTTTAGGCACAAGTGAAAAAGAAGAAAAGCTGCCAATCAAACTGTGACATGCTATCAGTTGTTAGATGTACCCTGATGTGATGTTAAAGTGTGAAAACATTTCCATCTCAGACTTAATGAAATGCCTATTTACTATGTCTGGTGTTTTTTTTCCCCCCCTCCGTCTTCCTATGCCAGGATGTAAATCTACAATAGTAAAGATCTTTGCATGTTTTTGTTCACTGATATACCCTAGGTGCTTAAAATAATGTTTGCCAAGTAATACGTCCTCAGTAAATGTTTGTTAAATCAATTTATGTTTATCATTTAAAGAGAAGTCATCTTGGACTAAGTAAAACTTAAATCAGAGGGAGAATGGATGACATCCAGAGAGTATCGACTGGGAACAAAATAGCTCAAAGGTAATGCCTCCAGATTAAGAATCAGTTCCTGACTTTTGATGGTCATTTTGTATGGTTGGGGATGAATAAGTACATTTGCAGTTGTAGACAGGATAAACAGATCATGTGTATGCATTAGTTATCACTGCATACCAAATTGCCTGAAAGCTTAGCAACTTAAACCACCACACATTTATTATCTCATAACTTTTGTGAGTGAGGAGTCTGGGCGCAGCTGAGCAGGGTCCTCTGTCTCAGCATCTCTCAGGTTGTATTCAAGGTAATGCCAGAGCTGTGGTCATCTCAATGCTTGACTGGAGAAGGATCTGCTTCCAAGTTCATGTGATTGTTGGCAGGTTCAGTGTCTCATCAGTTAGTGAACTGAGGGCCTCTCTTCTTTGCTGGCTGTTGGTACCCTCAGTTTTTTGCCGTGTGTGCCTCCCCAGTATGGCAGCTTGCTTCATCAAGGCACACAAATCAAAAAAGTCAATAAAGAGAATTTTCTGCCAATACAGATGTCAGAATTTTTTGTAATCTAATCACAGAAGTGACATGTCATACCCTTTGTCATATTCTGTTGATTAAAAACCAGTAATTAGGTTCACCTGGGTGGCTCAGTCAGTGAAGCATCCAACTTTTTGTTTTGGCTCGTGTCACGATCTTATGGGTCCTAAGACTGAGCCCCTCTTTGGGGGTGTGTGTGTGTGGGGTCCTTGCTCATCAGGGAGTTGGCTTGAAGATTCTTTCCCTCTGCCCCTCCCCCCACTTGCACGCATGCACACACACACACACACACACTCACACACACTCTCTCTCTCTCTCAAATAAAGAAATAAACCTTTAAAAAAGATAAAATAAGAGCCAGTCAACAGGTTCACCCAACACCCAAGAGGAAGAACATGGATAGCAGGAGGTAAGAATCATTGGGGACCATCTTAGTAGTCTATGTTGCATGAAGGCATCATTGGAATTGCATGTGTGGAAAGAAGCATGTGTTTGCCTGTGGAGAATCTAATGAAGATGCTTTAGTAGACAGAGTTTATATCTTCCAAGGTTCTTAAGTGAGCCACCTTCCCTCACTTCCTATCCATAGTGGAAGCCTCCTATTTTTTTTAACTTTCTTTTTTTAAAGATTTTATTTATTTATCTACTTGAGAAAGACTGAGAGAGAGTGCAAGCAAGGGGAGCAGCAGAGGGAGAAGGAGAAGCAGACACCTCTCTGACCATAGCTGACTGGATAAGGGGTAGATACCTGACTCAAGCTAGACCAGTGAAATTCTACCCTATATTTTTTAAAAATTTTATTCTAACAGACTCTAGTTCAATATTGCTTTTAGAAATGTAATAATCTTGGGAACCATGACTTGATAATCCTCTGTCACATGGAATGAGAAGCCAGAAGAAAGATCTACAGAGAAGAAAGAACAAAGATATGAAGAGAATCACAGAGAAAGCTACAGTGTGTGATGGCTTGCCTACTCACATTTCCAGGCATTTCTATAATAAGTTTTCATGAGATCTTTCTATATTGTTATAAGTTCTAGCTTTCTTTTTAACTAAAGCAAGCTCAAGTTGGCTTTGCAACTTGCAACCAGAGTTGTTAGTAATTATCTCCTTATGAAGACCTTCAAGGTCCCTTTGTTACAATGACTTGAGTATGGCATATTGTGGTGACATTTTTTAACAAAGACATAGGGAAAACTTGATGAGAGGGAAAGAAGGCCTTGAGCCTTCAGTCCAAATTACAGCACAATTTAAATTCTTGGCAAAGTAGTTATTATTTCACTACTCCAACCTTTATAAGATTTTGAAAGCAAGCATGTCAAATAGGAATAGGTTTATAAGACCCCCTGTGGAACTAAAAAGGCAGGAGTCTGAATAATGAAAGTTGTCTCAAGGCACATCTAAAACATAATGGCTTCTGTGTAGTCATCTCTTATTTACGGCAATACACTGGGCTATTAAAACACTTGAAATGAAAGAAAAATACCAAACTGTAATACCAGGTTCTTAAATACTGGTTTAAACTAACAAAATAATACTAGGGTTGGAAACAAACTTTATTTGTAACTGTGCTTTTGTGAAGGTTTTTCAGTTTTTCTGCAATGCAGAAAAAAAAAAAACAGAATGTTCTAGGAATCTGGAAATACTTAGACTATAAAAATGAGTAATAGATGAAGTGTTGTCCGCATGGCCACTTCCTCCATTTGAATTGTTTAATCAGTCTGTAATCCTACTCTAAGTTACTGTTAGATACCAAGTCACCTTTCAAAGCAATCCTAAGCCGAGAGCTCAGTTAGGACGCTTTTTAATGAAGTGCCAGTAGTTTCTGTTCTCTCTTGCCTTGATTTGCATCAGATTTATATGTGTAGCTCCTAGTTTATGCTCAATTTCACTAACATACATATGTTAGTGTCTCCATATGCAGTAATCTTCCAGGTCTATCGCCGGTGACTTCTCAGTGAATTATAGCCTCAGAGAATCAAATTACTTATCTATTGTTCACTCAGAGGACACCGACTAAACAGTAAGATGACATGCCAGGCCAAAGCAAAATATTTAAAAAAGGAATAGAAGCCAAAAATGGAACACTTTTGGAGCTCAGGGAGTTATGTTATAGATCTTTTCCCTTTGTTCATATTCTTATTTAGGATTAAAAAGAAAATGTTTTCCTTATTTGGTGGAAAGGTTCTGAGAAGCCAAGAGCAAAACTTTCAGTCAACAGATCTCACACTTACAGTGTGTTCTTGAGCAAGTCACTTCAGGACAAAGGTTTCATAAGAAAAATCTCTGGGCTTAAATCACTTAAATGTGATTGACAAAATCACATTTGTGGGGGAAATCGGCCATCTGTGAGTGGCATTCGCTGGGACGTGTGGGTGTGAGTGGGTTGCCCAGGAGCCTCCTGGGCAAATTTCTGCCAAGCTGTCCTCAGAGGCTAAATAAAGATGAGAAACTGCTATGTAATTTTGAGATAAAGCCATTGCAAGGCCAGAAAATAATATTAGCTGCATCATAAATCAGAATTGTTATGGAACATGGCAATATCACTTTAATACAGTAATGTCTTGAAGCATATGAGGAAAGTCTGCAAATTCACAATTTCTCTCAATTTCCAGTGCTACCACCTTACTTTCTGGTAATTGCATCTGTCCATCACTACAGACATTCTAGTGGTTGTGCCTAACTTCAGTCACTGGTATTTCTGGTTCATACTGCAAGGTTCTGCCAGATTATTCAACATTTATGAGTACTATTTCACAGTTCAGGGCCACAGTTTACTTCCAAAGAATGCTGGTGGCATCACACACAAAGCCTTTTCTTTGTGTCAAATCCCCCTTCTCCTCCTCCCTATTCACTCCACTTTCCTTTCTTCACTGTTCATTCCTCCTGTCCTTTCCTGTTCCCTCCCCCCAACCGCTCCATATTCCCCTTCCTAATAGGTAAACACTCCCTATTACCTTTATGTATGTATTTATTCATTTTAGAGAAAGAGCGTGGGCTGGGGGTTGCTGAGGGAGAGAGAGAATCTTAAGAAGATTCCCTGCTGAGCTTGGAGCCCCTTCATGCTCAATCTCAGAAACCTGGAGATCATGACCTGAGCCAAAATCAAGAGTCAGGCGCTTAACTAATTGAGCCACTCACGTGCCTCATACCTTTATAAAATCTGAAAAAAATCTGAGTTCCAAAAGATTTAAGATATCTGGCTTGGAGGAGTCTGAATGATAGATTTTGGAGCTGTGCAGGGTTTATTGTTATCGCTACTACTTCTAAAACTACCATTTTCTCTTTTCCGCTAGCATGTTACATTTTTATCCAAATATCTGTCTCAAAAACTCTTTGTGGGGCGCCTGGGAGGCTCAGTGGGTTAAAGCCTCTGCCTTTGGCTCAGGTCATGATCCCAGGGTCCTGGGATCGAGCCCCGCATCAGGCTCTCTGCTGGGGGGCGGGGGGAGCCTGCTTCCCCCTCTCTCTCTGCCTACTTATGATCTCTCTGTATGTCAAATAAATAAATAAAATCTTTAAAAAAAAAACTCTTTGTACTTTCTTTTCAGAAAATTTTTATATTTGAAAATTAGTGATCTCTCTCCACAAACATAATGGGAAAACTATCCTTAATCCTATAATATTTTAACAAATTAAGAAATGAAAAGCCAAAACCTCCTTTGTCCCTACTATCCAGTGCTGGTCAATTACTAGTAGGTAATCACTGTAAGAGTGTAACATTCTTTTTTCTCCTTGTTGCATAGATATATGCCAATGCATCTGTATACTGTAATATATAAATAGATTTATGAAAATGAAAGCCTACAACTCTGCTGTTTACCTTGTTGATTTGCTTATCTATTATGTTCATCTGTCTAGCTTAGCAACAACATATCTACTCGATATTTTTTAATGACCATAATTACAATAGGGTTTTGGGTGTAACATTCTGTTTTCTCCATATTACTATATTACTATAAGAGTTTTGGGTGTAATGTTCTGTTTTCTCCATATTTGCATAAATATATGCCAGTGCATTATGTACTCTAATACATAAATATATTCATGCAATGAAAACCTACAGCTTTGCTATTTTCCTTGTTGGTTTGCTTATCTAATATGATCATCTGTTTAGCTTAGCACCAACAGATCTACTGGATTCTTTTTACTGACTCCACAGCATTTCAATATTGCTGTTGCAGCATAATTTATTTTATTGTTCTCTCACAGGTGAACAAAATAAACTGGATAGACACCTCTGAGCATGGATCTATAACTGATGAGGATAGAGTTATAAAGGTGAAACTGCTTAGTCAGAGATACATGAATATTCAATGTTAATTAAATGTTAATTTAATTTACATTTCAAAAGATTGCATCGATTTGCATTTTCACAAATTCTCTATTAGTGGGCCCACCACTTTGCCAGAACTTGATGTTATAAAACTTTTTATCACTTGCCAATCTGATAAATGGAAGATGTCTCATTCTCACTGATATTTGCATTTTTCTGATTACTACTCTGGCAGGCCGTATTTTTCTGCTTCTACTTTTATTTTTCCTCCTCCTTCTTCTTGAATTTCTGGTTTCTTCTTCAGGGAGCTCCCCTTTCATTTTTTTTTTTTTTCTTATTAGTTTGCAGAAGCACACCATAAAGTACAAATATTAACACTTTTCCTTCTTTTGTAAAATAAAATTACCATAGATTTTCCATTGCTTCTTAACATTCTTTGTATTTCAGTCACTTTCATGTGATTGACAATCAAATCTCTCTATTTTTTCCCTAATATTTACGGCATCTGGGTATCCCTGTTTTTAGGAAGGTCACCTCGACTCACAAATTATTTTGTTCAAAAAATTTTTAGTTTTATTTTTTTTAATTTAGATCTTGATTTCTTTGAAATTTAATTTTTATATGGTGCTAGGATTTAGTTTTTAAAACAGCATAAAGTGTTAACAAATGTGCTGGAACAACTGGATATTGGATATTCACAAATGAATCTAGACATAGACCTGACACCCTTCATAAAAATTAGCTCCAAGTGGATCACAGACCTAAATGTAAAACATAAAACTATAAAACTCTTAGATGATAACATAGGAGAAACTCTAGAGGACTTTAGGTATGACAATGACCTCTTAGATATACACATCAAGGCATGCATGATTCATGAAAAAAATAATTGATAAGCTGGACTTCATTAAAATTAAAAAGTTTTGCTCTGCAAAAGACAATGTCGAGAGAATGAGGAGACACCCACAGGTTGGGAAAAATTATTTGGAATACACAAATCTGATAAAGGACTGTTGTCCAAAATATACTGAGAACACTTAAAACTCAACAATAAGAAAACAAACAACCCAATTAAAAAATAGGCTATATTTGAACAGACACCTCACCAAAGAAGATATACAGGTGGTAAATAAGTATATGAAAAGATGCCCCACATCACATATCATCAGAGAAATGCAAAATAAAACAGCAATGAGATACCACTACACAACTATTAGACCGGCCAAAATCCCAAACCCTTATAACATCAAATGCTGGAGAGGATGTGGAGCAACAGGAACTCTCGTTGTTTGTGGGAATGCAAAATAGTACAGCCACTTTGGAAGACAGTTTGGCAGATTCTTACAAAATTAAGCATACTCTTACTAGACGATCTATCAATAACATTTTCTTGGCATTTACCCAAAGGAGTTGAAAACTTATATCCACACAAAAACTTACACATGGATGTTTATAGGAGCTTTACTCAAAATTGCAAACACTTAGAAGCAACCAAGTTGTCCTTTGGTAGGTAAATGGGTAAATAAACTGTGGTACAGCCAGACAATGGGCTATTATTCATGGCTGACAAGAAATGATCTATTAGGTCAGGAAAAGATCTGGAGGAAACATAAATGCATACTAATAGGTGAAGGAAGTTGATCTGAAAAGATTACATACCATATGATTCCAACTATGTGACATTCCAGAAAAGGCAAAGCTATAGAGACTGTAGAAAGATCAGTGATTGCAGAAGTTGGGGGAGGGATAAAGAGGCAAGTCACAAAGGATTTTTGGAGCAGGAGAATGCTCTGTATGATACCATAATGACAGGTACGTGTCTTTTACAACTGTCCAAACCCACAGAATGTATGATACCCAAAATGAATCCTAATGTTAACTATGAACTTGGGTTGATTATGATGTGTCAATATACATTCATCACTTGTAACAAATATTCCCCTCTCATTGGGGATGTCGATAATGGGGGAGGCTATGCATATATGGGGGCAGGTGATTATCTCTATACCTGCCTCTTAATTTTGCTGTGAACTTAAAACAAGCCTAAAAAAAAAATCCCCAAAAGAAGTATGCTTTGAAAGGGAGAAGTTTGGGCATTCATTCATTTACTCAGCATGTAAAGATTACATGAATGCCTAATGTGTGTCAGACACAGAGAATGACACACACAATGACACAATCTTTTCTGTAAAGCAGCTTACTGTCTAATGGGGTTAGAAAATTAGTGCACAAAACTGAAGTAGTATGATTCAACACACATACCAAACTGGTACAGTCCAATGAGTACTGTGTCTATCAAAGGCAAAGGAAATTACAAAATCGTTCCTGAGATACTGCTACAGCTCAAAGCATTTTGGGAACTCTTCTTTTGGAATTTCCTTCAGAACCTATTTTAGCATTTGAATGGAGTCTTTAAAATACCTAATTGACTGTTCCTTAGTTTAATTTGATATAGATTCTCCCTTCAGACTTGATGGTCTTACGTGAACAAAAAGCATTATATCCAATTTAAAATGTCCAGATTTTGAAGAGATTGTTTAAAGATTAAGTTAATTTTTATGTTTAACGTTATTTACAAAGATTTAACATTCTACACAAAGTACACATAACAAGGACAAATCAGCAAGTGTACAAATGAAATCATTTGATTTAAAATAGTAACAAACAGTGGCCACCTGCTGTTTGTGTTAAATATGAATCATGTTCAGTAAGTCCATCATTTATGAAACTAGAATAGGCCCTGTTTTCTACTTCTAATCTGCAGAATAGGCATAAATGAATAAAGACATGACAGGTTTAGTGATTAAAAGAGTGGCTAAGTTCCAAACTCACTACATTAGTGAGTTCCTTATGAGTTATTACTTTGTAGCCTAGTGATACAGGGATAGTCAATATAGATTAAACATGGATATTTATGGTTACTCTCATTTTGACAGAGGGGGTACCCGGTGGGATGACACCTGCTTGACTGTATTCAAGGCAATGTAAAGAAAATATGGAAGAGTAGACTGAACACATATTGAAAACTAAAAAATAGATTAAATATTATTTTAGCTACATTACTTGGTCAAGCATGAGGGGGTGATGACTGAGCCTAAGGTGCCAGAGAAATGATTACTAAATTGTCTGTGATCTATGAGGTCTTCCAAATATAAGTACAGTATTCCTGTAGTAAGCCTGAGTTATTATGCAAAGGTAAAAATGATTCTGAATTAATTCCAAAGGCACCTGTGGATTTAGTGACAAGAGCACTGGACTTTAGAATCTCTTCACCAAGAATACACTTGTGGTCCATAGGCAAGTTACTTAACGTGTCAGACACTCAATTTCTTCACTATAAAATATATGATACCTAAACTTACAGCAGCATTTTAGTGGATAAAATAGGATAGTATATGTCATTCATCCTACAAACTGGGTAGCTATCAGCAACATTAATTAAAATAAGGGAATATTTAGTTATGACCAAGACTATACTTTATAGTGATGCATAAGATATGACAAAGAGCCCACTATGGAACTGAAGTGAAAGGGATTAGAAAAACAAAAGGAGAAAAAAAGAGATGCTAACATAAAACTACAATGAAAACTACAGGCACTATACCTAACTTAAATGTAGACCTCAAATTTGGCTCTAACTTTCTGGAACTCACATGCAAAGGGAACCTTGTTAGTTATACAATACGTTTGCCCAGGGGCAGTACTGAATATCTGTTCTTGCTACTAAGAGCTGGCAAAGATTTCTCCTGAGCTGCTTCAACAGAGTACATTGTTCTAAGTAACAGCATCCTCAGTGGTACCTCCTTAAAATAGATACAGTGGCAACAGCTTTATAGACTGTTTCTAAATAGGTTTGTGCATTATCCAAGGAGTAGTTCAGGAAACATACTTCTGTGGCTAGAAAGAAGAGGGCAAGGCTAGTAAGACTTGCTGATTTGCTGAAGGGTACTGAGAAATGCAGGGGCAAAAGAAGCAATTACAGCCTAGGTAACTAACTTAACACAGGGATATGTTTTAGAATGAAACATATGAAAGAATGAAGGGCTGAAAGAATGAAGGGCTTGTGACCTCATGTAAGCCCTCTTGAACACTGTTTCTCTTACAAAGAAATTTTAAAAAGAGCAGTGAGTTTTGGTTGTAATCTTTCAAAAACACAAATGTTTCTTATTCTGCTCATTTAACATGTTTGAGCACTGACTATGAGCCAACTACCATGCTGGAACTATACAGCATAGCATTGTAGCTTAAAGACTCTATGTGTGTATATATATGC
>RCUC01138435.1:0-49096 GCA_003697995.1 Taxidea taxus jeffersonii | reverse complement strand
TTGTGGAAGTTGGCAGGGAAACCCCTGCTTCTTTCTCTGTGCAAGCAATAGTAAACTCTCTTTCAGGTTCCGGAAAGTACAACCTTGGAAATCTCTTCCAACTTTGAAGGGGTAGATGTCTCTGAATAGCATTTGTTCAGGCTTGTGGTGTCTCAGTGCTATGGGCACAGAGAACAGACCTTCATTTCCATGCTTGTATTTGAAACCACTTCTAGGCAGAAGAAATGAGAAGGTAGTTGAGAGATGCGGCCCACACATTTGTTTCTCAGAGTGAGAAGAGGAGTCTACTTGCTAATCACTCACAATTTCCCAGCTATTTGTTCTTTGAATGAGAAGTGGGTAGCTGAAGGACGGTTCCACAAAAGCTGTTTTCTTTCTGAGAGCGATACTAGGAAAGCATTGTACCTTCATCAAACGTTTATGCAATGGCATTGCCTTACAGCCCCCTTCTCCCCAGGATCGGTCCGTGGCTCCTTCATCAGGTGTGGGCACTCACGTTGAAAATGCTTGTGTCCTCTGAATAGCAAACGTGGCTTGAAAGCAGGTTCTCTGCCGTGTTCTTGGTGAGTGCTCTTTCAGCCTCGGGTCGTAAGTTTGGCTCCCTCACCTCCCTTGCTCCATGCCCTCTGGTCTTGCATGAAGACGTTAGTCACAAGATGCATGGTGTGCGGCCTTGTTTCTCAGAGTTCCGAACACTGATCTCTCTGGAGACGACCACATGTTTATCTGAAACGTCCTCTTTCGCCATGACATGTGCTCTAGGTTGCAAGGTACAATCCAACCAACAGATTTCTCTGAGTGCCATACACTTTGGAAAGGGAGTTTATTTTCGGTTTCTGTGTCCCGCCATCCTGTGCCTGACGGCACTTCTTTCTCAGTGTCACCCACTTCGGGGATGTGATCCCATCGATCAGTGAAGGTTGTTCAAGTTTTGTGTTCTCTCTCAGAATCAAGGGTATCACACATCACAGTATAATGCATTCCACTCAGAACGGCAGAATGCCGTTACATCTAGAGCACTTTGCTCTTGGTGCTCTTTCTCAGTGTCAAGACTTTCTCACCAAACTGGTACATGCAGTAACAGGAGGGTTGTGTCATTCTGTAGGTCTCTCCCATGGAACACTTCCAGGTTAGAGAAAGAAGATCTTAGTCCGAAAATCTTATTCCCAGAGTTGGTATGGGGCAATTCAGTAAGCCTTCCACACAGCGGTATGAGGAGGCTGTTACCCTGCATCAAGTGGTTCCTTGAAAAGTGCATTCGACTCAGAGTTGCCTATCAGGGTTTCGTGTATTGTCGTTTCCATATTTTTTTGCCCATGGCCGGAAAGGCCCCTAGGGCCTAGAGAGTGCACAGTCATTGCACAACATTTTCTCTGCCGTGCACTGTCACTCTAGAATGGGCTTCATTTAGGGAATGTCCTTCAGGCTTGCACACATCAGTTGAAATGGATTTTCACTTCAGGAAAGAAGATAGAGCAAAGACTGTCTCTGGACCATTTGGAGACTGTGAATTATGTGCATGGCACAGGTCTTAGGCTTCTGAAGCGTACTTTGCAGAGCCAGATCCGTGGCTGGCCAAACTTTCTATATTTGCTGAAAAAGCTTCAAATGACAGGAAGGAAGTATGCGTCAGGATGGACTCGCAACAAGTTTGAGTCTGTAGAAATATTGAAACTGTTTTAACTGACAATGCTGAAACATAAATGATATGGCCCTCCTCTTAGTGTTCTCAAAGGCACGTTTTCAAAAACTTCAGCACACTCCACTAACACCTTGTTTCCTGTTGGCAGAACTCTGAGGACCCGAGAGGGTTATGGAAATTGGCAGCCCAAAGCCCTACTTCTTTCTCTGTGTAAGCAATAGGAAGCTCTCCTTTATCTTTCACAAGGTACATGATTTGGAAAAAGCTTCAGTCTTCGAAGAAGTAGAGGTCACTGAAAGGAGTTTGCTCAGACTTGTGGTGTCTCAGATCTACGGGCACACTGCACAGTGCTTCCTCTCTGCGCATGTATTTGAAAGCACTTCTTTGCTCGAAATGAGACGGTAGTTGAGAGATGCGGCCCGCACATTCATTTCTCAAAGTCAAATAGATGGGGCATCTCCCTCGCTGTTCACTAACACTTTCTCATCTTCTTCATTCTTTGAGGGAAAGGGGGTAGTTAAGGACGGCTCAACAAAAGTTATTTTCTCTCTGAGAGTTATACGAGGAAACCATTGTACTGTCATCACACACATGTGGAATGGGGCAGTCAATGCACAGCCTTATTCTCTCCAAGATGAGTCCATGGATCTTTCCTCAGGCATGAGCACACACTTTGAAAACATTTGTATCCTCCCAAAAGCAAATGTGGCTTGGAACTAGGTTCTCAGATGAGTTTTTTCAGAGTGCTTCCTAATCGTTTTCCCTCACCTACCTTGCGAAATGCCCCTATTGTCCTACATCCAGACGTTAGTCAGAAGATGCTTTGTGCACTGCCTTGTTTCTCAGCATTCTGTACACGGAGCTGTCTTTTGGACTGTCTCCACGAATATATTGGAAAACACTTCTAGGCTCAGAAAAGGAGACGGTAGTTGAAAGGTGTAGCCCTGCACACTTGTTTCTCAGAGTCAATGAGAGGGGGCGTCTTCCCTGCACTTTCATTAACAATTTCCCAACTGCTTCATTCTTCAAGGGACAAGTAGGCAGCTGAATGATGGCTCCTCAGAATCTGTTTTCTTTCTGAGAGTTATACCATTGTGCCGACATCACACGCTCATGAAAAGTGGCATCGATGCACAGCCTTTTCTAAGATCAGTCCGTGGCTCCTTCCACAGGCATGGGCACACACTTTGAAACTCTTGTGCTTTGGTAAAGCAAACGTTGCTTGAAAGCAGGTTCTCGGTCATATTCTTTCATAGTGCTGCCTAATCATGATCTCTCACGTACCTTGCGAAATGCCCATATTGTCCTACATCCAGATGTTAGTCAGAAATTGCTTTGTGCACTGCCTTGTTTCTCAGAGTTATGTATATGGAGCTTTCCTTTGGACTGACACACGTTTATCTGAAACACCCTCTGTCACCATGACATAGGCTCCTGGTTGTAGGTAACATTCTGAACCAACGGGTTTTTCTGAGTGCATACCACTTGCCTTACTTACACTTTAGCATACACTCTGGAAAGGGAGTTTAGTTTCCATTTCTGATTCCCCACCATCATGTTTCTTATGGCACCTTCTTTCTGATTTTGCAAACACTTTGGGGATGTGTTTTCATAGTCCAGTAAAAGAGGTTCAAGTTCTGTGTTCTGTCTCAGAATTAAGGTTATCACCAATCATAGTAGAATGCCTTCTACTTAGAGCGTCAGAATGAGGGTTGCGGACAAAGCACTTTCCTTTCAGTGCTCTTTCTAGGGTCAAGGATTTCGCACCATACAGGCTTGTGCAGAAACATACAGGGTGTGTACTCTGCTCATCTCATCACTGGAACACTTCCAGATTCATGAAAGAATTCTTTATTGAAAAATTCTTGTCTCAGAGTTGAGCATGGGGCAGTTCCCTAACACTTCCGCACAGCCGTTTGAGGAGGCTATTTCCCTGCATCCAGATGTTCATTGAAAAGTGCATTCTAGTTAGAGTTTACTGATCACTGATCAGGGTTACGTGCATAGGAGTTTCCTTGCATTATTGCACATGGCCTCAAATGCCCCTCTAACCCAAGGAGCACACATTCATTGAATTACATTGTCTCTGCAGTGTGCGGGGACGATAGGAAAGGCTTTGTTTCATGACTGTCCTTCAGGTGTGCACACGTTAGTTGAAATGGCTGATCACTTCAGGAAAGAAGATAGTACAAAGATGGTCTCTGCGTAGTTTTGAACTGTGAATTAAGTTCATGGCCCTGTTCTGAGGCTAATAACACACTGTGTGTTATTAGCACAAACTGTGGCCATCCAAACGTTGTACATCTGTTGAAAATGCTTCAAATGTCAGGAAGTTTGCATAAGGACGGACTTTCGACAAGTTTGAAACTAGAAAATGGAAACTGTTGGTACTGACAATGGTGAAACAACTTTTACGGCCCTTCCTTTAGCCTTCTCAAACACACATTTTCAAAACAGTCTTACACCACTCTCCACACACACCTTGTGTCCTGCAGACCATTGAATTCACAATGCGTTTGTTGAAGGTGGCGGCCTAAACACCTTCTTCTTTCTCTGTACATGCAATAGTAAGCTCTCCTTCAGGTCTTACAAGGTACACAGTTTGGAAAGCTCTTCCATCTTCAAATATGTCAAAATCACTGAAAGGTGTTTTCTCTTCCATGTGGTGCTTTAGAGCTCTGCTCACACAGCACAGTCCTTTGTCTCCATGCACATATTGGAATACGCTTATAGGCTTAGGAAAGTAGTCAGTAGTTGAAAGGTACAGCCCCACACACTCATTTCTCAGAGTCAAAGAGAGGGAGCATCTCCCCTGCACCTTCACTAACAATTTCCCAACTACTTCATTCTTCGAAGGAACAGTGGGTATCTGAAGGACAGTTAAACAGAAGCTGTTTCCTTTCTGAGAGTTATATGAGGAAACACTTGTACCATCATCACACACTCATGGAAAGTGGCATTCAACGCACAACCTTTTTCTCTCCAAGTTCAGTCCATGGCTCCTTCCTCAGGCATGGGCACACATTTTGATAATGCTTGTGTCTTCCCAATAGCAAACGTTGCTTGAAAGTAGGTTCTCGGCTGTGTTCTTTCAGAGTTATCTGAATGTGCTCCCTCACCTACCTTGCGACCTTACCCTTTGAACTTGATCCTCCTGCACTGGACGATGGAAGCACATCCCCAAAGAGGTTGTTGACTCAGAAGTAAGTGCCATGAGAAGCATGACATCGGGGAAACAGAAACAGAAACTAAACGCCCTTTCCAGAGTGTTTGCTAAATCGTAAGCCTGATACTATGCGCTCAGAGAAACCTGTTCATTCAGAATGTAACTTGGTGACAGAGGAGGTTTCAGATAAACGTGTGGCAGTCCCAAAGAAAGTTCCGTGTATGGAACTCTGAGAAACAAGGCAGTGCACAATGTCTTCTGACTAACATCTTGATGTGGCAAGGTAGGTGAGGGAGCATGTTTAGACAGCACTATGAAAGAACAGGGCTACAAACCTGCTTTCAAAGTTTGCTTTTGGGAAGATACAGCATTTTCAACGTGTGTCCCTGCTTGAGGAAGGAGCTACGGACTGATCTTGGAGAGAAAAGGCTGTGCATCGAATGCCACTTTCCACAAATGTGTGATGAAAAGACAACGGTTTCCTCATATAACTCTCAAAAAGAAAACAGCTTTTGTGGAAACGTCCTTCAGCTATCCTCTTGTCCCTCGAAGAATGAAACAGTTGGGAAATTGTTAGTGAAAGTGCAAGGAAGACGTCCCTCTATTTTACTCTGAGAAACAATTGTGCAGGGCCAATCCTTTCTACTACTGTCTCCTTTCCTGAGCTTAACGCGTATTCCAGTATATGCATGGAGACAAAGGACTGTGCTGTGTGAGCATAGTTCTAAGACACCACATGGCAGAGCAAATGATTTTCAGAGATCTTGATGTCCTTGAAGATGGAAGCATTTTGCAAGGTGTGTACCTTGTAAGAACTGAAGGAGAGCTTCCTTTTGCTTGCACAGGGAAAGAAGGAGGTGTTTCGGCTGCCCCCTTCAACGAGCACCTTTTGATCTCACTGTTCTGCTGACAGGACACATGGTGTGAGTGGTGAATGGCGTAGGATGGTTTCGAAAAAGTATGAGAAGACTAAAAGAAGGGCTGTATACATTGTTTCCACACTCTCTGTTCCAACAGATCCCATGTTTCTACAGTTTCAAACATGTCAGGAGTCCATCCTTATGCAATCTTCCTTCCTGACATTTGAGATGTAGACAGCTTGGACGGCCACAGATTGTGCTCTCCTAGTGTACATGTTAGTAGCCTAAAATGAGTCCCATGCACTTAATTCAAAGTTTTAAAACTCTCCAGGGGCCGTCTTTGCACTGTCCTTTTTCCTGAAGTGATAAATAAATCAAACTAACATGTGCATGCCTGGAGGACATTCACTAGACAAACCCCTTCTATTGTCTTGGCATACTGCAGAGAAAATGTCATTCAATGACTGTGCGTTCTCTGGGCTCTATGGGCATTTTCGGCCATATGCAAAAATGCAAGGAAACTCCTATACTCGTAACCCTGATCAGGCAACTTTGAGTAGAAGGCCCCTTTAAGTCAATATCTGGATGCAGGGAAACAGCCTCCTCAAACGTGTGTGTGGGAGGTGTAGGGAACTCTGCTATGCTCAGCTCTTAGACACAAAAGGTTTTCAATGAAGATCTTCTTTCTCGAACCTCTAAGTGTTCCAATGAAGAGACGTGCTGAGTCACACATCCCATATATTTCTGCAAGTACCTTTTTGGTGCAAAAGCCTTGACTCTGAGAAAGAGCACTGAGAGGTAGTACTATATATGTAACCCTCATCATGCCACTCTGAGTAGAAGGCATTCTATGGTGATGGGTCACACCCTTGATTCTGAGACAGAACACAGAACGTGAACCTCCTTCATTGGACGATGGAAGCACATCTGCAAAGTGGTTGCGGACTCAGAAGGACGTGTCATAAGAACCAGGATGGCGGGGAAACAGAAACAGAATCTAGACTCCCTTTCCAACGTGTATGCTAAGACTCCCTTTCCAATGTGTATGATAAGGCAATCGCTATGCACTCAGAGACCACTGTTGTCCAAAGAAGACATCCGGATGGCCAAGGAACCCATGAAATGATGGTGAACATCACTCATCATCAGGGAAATACAAATCAAAAGTACAAGAGTACAACACCTCTCTCCATTCAGAATGGCTTCTCTTAAGAGCACAGGAAACAACAGGTGTTGGTGAGGATTTGGAGAATGGGGAACCCATTACACTACTGCTGGGAAGGCCACCTGAGCAGGCACACTGAAAAACGGACTAGAAATTTCTCAAATGGTTAAAAGCAAAGCCACCCTAAGCTTCAGCCAGTGCACCTTAGGTGCTTACCCAATGCTTACAAAAATAGAGACTCAAGGGGGGAATAACCTTAATAAGCCCCAATAAGGTCGGAAAACCTTATTTCCCAGTGTTGAGCATAGGCAGTTTCCTAACCCTCCCACACGACCATTTGAGGAGGCATTTTCCCTGCATCAAGAGGTTCCTTGAAAGGTGAATATGACTCAGAGTTCCCTATCAGCATTTCGTATAGAGCTGTTTGCTTACATATTTCCCCATGGCCGGAAAGGCCCCTATGGTGAAGAGAGCCCACAGTCATTGAATGAAATTTTCTCTGCAGTGTAATGTGACTCTAAAACGGGTTTCATTTAGGGAATGTCCTTGTCCTTCAGACATGCACACCTTAGTTGAAATGGCGTTTCACATCAGGAAAGAAAATAGAAAAGGAGGGTCTCTGAAACTTTCTGAAATGTATGGAGACCGTGATTTAAATGCATGGCACTGTTCTTAGGCTTCTGAAGTGTACTTTGGGTGAGACAGATCCGTGACCAAATAAAATCTCCACGTTTGCTGAAAAGGCTTCAAATGACAGGAAGGAAGTATGCGTCAGGACGGACACTAGACAAGTTTGAGCCTGTAGAAACATGAACACTGTTGGAACTGACAGTGCTGAAACATAAAGGACATGGCCCTTCTGTTAGTCTGCTCAGAGACACATTTTCAGAAACATTCTACAGCAAACTCCTCTAACACCTTGTGTCCTGTTTGCAGAACTCTGAGGGCCTAAGGATGTTGTAGAAGTTGGCAGCCCAAATCCCTACTTATTTCTCTGTACAAGCAATAGGAAGCTCTCCTTCAGCTTCCACAAGGTATAACCTTTTAGAACGCTTCCATCCTCAAAGAAGTAAAGGTCGGTGAAAGGTGGTTGCTCAGCCTTGTGGTGTCTCAGAGCTATGGACATGAAGTACAGTCATTCATGTTGTCGCTTGTATTTGAAACCGCTTCTAGGCTCAGGAAGCGAGGCGGTAGTTGGGAGATGCAGTCTGCACATGCATTTCTCAGTGTCAAGCACAGTGGGTTTCTTCCTGGCTGTTCACTCACAATTTCCAAACTGCCTAATCTTTGAATGAGAAGAGGATACCTGAAGGACGGTTCCACAAAAGCTTCTTCCTGTCTTATAGATATACAAGGAAAATGGTGTACCTTCATGAAAGGTTCATGCAACGTGGCATTGCATTCACAGCTTTCTTTCCCCAAAGATTAGTTCGGGGCGCCTTCCTCAGTCATTGGCACACATGTTGATATGCTTATCTCTTCCAAAAAGGGAGCATGGCTGGAAAGCATGGTCTCTGCTGTGTTCTTGCTGAGTGCTCTTTCAGCTTGTGGATCTTAAGTTTGGCCCCGTCACCTACGTGCGTCATACCCCTCTCGTCTTGAAGAAATTAGTCAGAAGACCCATGAGGCACAGCCTTGTTTCTCAGATTTCTAAACACCCCTCTCTCTTCAGGAGTGCCATGCATTTATCTGAAACGTCCTCTCTCCCCATGATATGTGCTCTAGATTGCAAGCACAATCTTAACCAACAGATTCCACAGAGTGGCTAGCATTTGCCTTACCCTTTAGCATACACTTTGGAAAGGGAGTTTATTTTCTGTTTCTGTTTCCCGGCCGTCATGTGTCTGACTACACTTCTTTCTCAGTGTCATCCAATTTAGGGATATGATCCCATCGAAAAATGAAGGTTGTTCAAGTTCTGTGTTCTCTCTTAGAATCAAGGGTATCACACATCACAGTACAATGCATTCCACGCAGAAGGGCAGAATGCAGTTACATCTAGAGCACTTTCCTCTCGGTGCTCTTTCTCCTTGTCAAGGCCTTCCCACCAGACTGATACATGCAGTAACACACGAGATGCGTGATTCTATGGGTCTCTTCTTTCGAACACATCCAGGTTAGAGAAAGAAGGTCTTAGTCTGAAAATCGTACTCCCAGAGTTGGAATAGGCAGTTCACCAAGGCTTCCACACAGCCGTTTGAGGAGGCTCTTTCCCTGCATCAAGGGGTTCCTTGAAAAGTGCATTCGACTCACAGCTGCCTATCAGGGTTTTGCATATTGCCGTTTCCATATATTTTTACCTATTGCTGGAAAGGCCCCTATGGGCCAGAGAGCACACAGTTATTGTATGGCATTTTCTCTGCAGTGTGCTGTGACTGTAAAACGGGCTTTGTTTAGGGAATGTCCTTCTCCTTCAGACATGCATACGTTAGTTGAAATGGCTTTTCACTTCAGGAAAGAAGATAGAAAAAGACAATCTCTGCACCATTTGGAGACTGTGTATTATGTGAATGGCACTGTTCTTAGGCTGCTGAAGTGTACTTTGGGTGAGACAGATCCGTGGCCAACCAAACTCTCCACGTTTGCTGAAAAGGCTTCAAACGACAGGAAGGAATGCATCAGGATGGACGCTCGACATGTTTGAGCCTCTAGAAACATGAAAACTGTTGGAACTGACAGTGCTGAAACATAAAGGACTCGGTCCTTCTGTTAGTCTTCTCAAAGACACATTTTCAAAACCTTTTATAGTACACTACACTAACACAAGATGCATGGTGCACGTCCTTTTTTCTCAGAGTTCTGAACACTGATCTCTCTTGAGACGACCACACTTTATCTGAAATGTCCTCCTTCTCCATGACATATGCTCTAGATAGCAAGGTACAATCTGAATCCACAGGTTTCTCTGAGTGCCTAGCATTTGTCTTACGCTTTAGCATAAACTTTGGAAAGGGAGTTTATTTTCAGTTTCTGTGACCCGCTGTCATTGTCTGATGGCACTTCTTTCTCAGTGTCACCCATTTCGGGGATATGATCCCATTGATCACATGGATTACAACTGTTGGAACTGACTGTGCTGAAAAGTAAGGGAAATGGCCCTTCTGTTAGTCTTCTCAAAGACACATTTTCAAAACGTTTTACATCACACTCCACTAACAACTTGTGTCCTATATATAGAGCTCTGAGGACCCTAAGGTGTTGTGGTCACTGGGAGCCGAAACCCCTACTTCTTGTTCTGTGCAAGCAATAGGAAGCTTTCCTTCAGGTTCCAGAAGGTGCAAACTTGGGAAACCCTTCCAATTTTGAAGGAGTGGATGACACTGAATAACATTTGCTCAGCCTTTTGGTGTCTCAGTGCCTGTGCAGGTCTGCACAGCTCCAAGCGACAGGGTTTCCAACTGTGTGGCAGGCAGACTCTTGGGGTGAGATTCCAGGGTGCTCAGTCCGGAGGACTTGGGGCCAGGCTTCTGGGGATGGAAGCCTGAAAACCCAACTTGGCATTAGGGTTATAGCTAGGGCCTAGGGGCATGGCAGGCCCGATCTACCAGAGCTGAGGTGGGCTCCTCTGGGGACTCAGTTGAGGGCAGTCATAAGGCAGTGCATAAAACCTTGGTTTGTGGCCAGGGAGGCCCCCAATTTGGGGGTGACCTCAGGGGGGCCTGCAGATTTCTCCCATTCAAGGGTTCTGCACAGTTCCAAATGGCACAGTTTACTCCTGAGTGGCAAGCAGAACCCTGGAGTGTCCCTCAGGGATCCCCAATCAGGAGGTCTATGGGGCCAGGCTTCCATGGACCAATTTTGAAAACCCAAGTTTGGGTTAGGGTTAGGGCATAGAGGTTTGGCAGGACCGACCCACCAGAACTGAGTTGTGCTCCTCTGGGGGCTCAGTTGAGCGCAGTCATAAGGCAGTGCATAAGCCCTTGGTTTGTGGCCAGGGAGGCCACTGAATTAGGAGGTGATCTCAGGGGGGCATGCAGATTTCTCCCAATCTAAGTGTTCTTCCCAGTTCTAAATGGCGTGGTTTCCATCTGAGAGGCAAGTAGAGCCCTGCTGTGTGCATAAGGGGTCCCCAATCAGGATGGCGTTGGCGCCAGGCTTCCATGGACATAAGTCTGACTACCCAAGCTAGGGTTAGTGTTAGGGCCTAGGAGCATGGCAGGCTGGGTGTGCTGGTGCTGACGCAACATCCCCCGAGGGCTGAGTTGAGGGCATGGGACAGGTGGCGTGTCAGCCTCTAGGTTTGTAACCAGGGTGGCTGCATAAGGTGGGGTGATGGCCTCCGGGGAACATGCAGATTTCTCTCACTCTAAGGGTTCAGTGTAGCTTCCAAGGGCATGGATTCTTTCTGGAGACCAGGCAGAGTCCCAGCGTGTGGCTCAGGATTTCCCAGTCAGGAGGGCTTTGTTGCCAGGCCTCTGGGGAAGGAAGCCTGAAGACCCCACCTAGGGTAAGGGTTTAAGCCTAGGGGCATTACAGGCCAGATCTGCTGGCACTGATGTGGCCTACCGGAGAGGCTAAGTGGAGAGCAGCAGCCAGGTGATGCATAAGCCCCTGGCTTTCTTTTGGAGGGAATGCCGAAAATCAACAAGACTTCAGGGGTTCATGCATATTTCACCTGGTCTGAGGGTTCTGCACGGATGCAAATGGCATGGTGTCCTCCTGGGTGGCAGGAGGAGTCCTGGTGTGTGGCTCAGGCATCCCCTGCTGGGGGACTTGGGGGCCAGGCTTCTGGCGATGAAAGCCTAAAAATCCATCCTAGGGTTAGGCTCAAGGCATAAAAGTTCAGCAGGCACCACCTGGGGGCGCTGAGGCGCCCTCCACATTGAATGAGTTGAGGGCAGGATCAGCTGGCCTCTCAGCTGCCCTTTTTGTGGTCAGGGGGCTCCCTCCAACCTGGGGGTGCCTCAGGGGTGAGCATGAAGTTTTCTCCCGCTCTGAGGGTTCAGCACAGCTCCAAAGGGCACTGTGTCCTCCTCAGTGGCAGGCGGAGTCCATGTGTGTAGCTCAGTTGTCCACAAATGGGAGGGCTCAGAGGCCACACACCTGGAAATGGAAGCCTGAAAACCCAACCCAGTGTTAGGGCCTAGGGGCATGGCAGGCCTGATCCTCTAGCCCTGAGGCAGGTTCCCCAGGGGGCTGAGTTGGGGGTGGTGGTCTGGCAGTGTGTAGTCCCCTGGTTTTCTGGCCTGAGGGCCACTGAATGTCTGTATGGCCCCATGGGGGCATGCAAGTTTCTCCCACTCTGAGAGTTCTGTGCGGCTCCAAATGGCATGGTGTTCTCCTGCGTGGCTGGCAGAGCCCAGGCATGTGGCTCAGGGGTCTCCAATCAGGGGGCTTTGGGGCCAGGGCTCTGAGGATGGAAGCATGAAAACCCAACCTTGGGTCCTAGTTAGGGCCTGGGGTCATGGCAGGCCCAATCTGTTGACGCTGAGGTGGGGTGCCCAGGGGAATAAGTTGAGAGCTGTGCTCAGGCACCCTTTAGCTACAGGGATCGTGTCCGGGTGGGGGGGGGCACCAAATGTGTGGGTTGCCTGAGGGGAGCATGCAGGTTTCTCCTTCTCGGAGGGTTCTGTACAGCTAAAATTTGTCAGTGTCCTCTGGGGTGGAAGCAGAGTCCTGGCAGGTGGCTCAGTGGTTCCCAATCATGAGGGCTTGGGGGTCTCCCCTCTAGGGTCAGAAGTCTGAACACCCAACCTGGGATTAGAGTTAGGGCTAAGGGGCACGGGAGGAACCATGTGCTGGTGCTCAGGCTGACTTCCCTGGACCTGTGTTGATGGCAGCGGTCAGTCGGTGTGTAAGTCCCTGGGTTTTTGGCCAGGGCACTGCCAAATGTGGTGGTGGCCTCAGGGGAGCATGACTGTTCCTCCTGTGCTGAGGGTTCTGTGCAGCTCCAAATGGCACGGTGTCCTCCTGGGGGGCAGGAGAAGTCCTGTCATGTGGTTCACGTGTCCTCAATTGGGGGGACATGGGGGCATGGTTCTGGAGACGGAAGCTTGAAAACCCATCCAGGGTTAGAGTTAGGACTTAAGGCCATAGCAGGTCTGATTTGCTGGTGCTGAGGCAGGCTCCGCCTGGAAAGGTGTTGAGGCAGGGGCAGCAGGTGCCTCAGCCTCTGTGTTTATGGCCAGGGAGGCTGCCCAATGTGTTGTGGCTTCAGGGGTGCATGAAAGATTCTCCCACTCTGAGGGTCTCTGGCAGTTCCAAATGCATGGTGTCCTCCTCAGTAGCAGGCAGAGTCCTGGCCTAGGCGCCATATTCCCCAGTCAGGAGGGCTTCGGGGCCAGGCCTCATGGGGCAGAGGCCTGAAAATCCAACCTAGGGTTTGAGTGAGGGTTAGGGCCGAGACCAGAGGAGGTCCCTACAGCGACCCCTGAGGTGGGATCTCAGGGCGACTGTGTTGAGGGCAGTGGTCAGGCTGTGCATAAGCCCATAGAATTGTGGCCATGGAGGCCACGGAATGTGAGACTGGTCTCAGGGTGGAAGGCCGATTTCTTCCTCTCTGAGGGTTCTGAACTGCTCCAAACGGCATGTTGTCGGTGGAGGGGCTGGCAGAATCCTTTTGTATGGCTCGGTGGTCCCCAATCAAGGGGGCTTTGGGTCCTGGCTTCTGAATACTGAAGGCTGAAAACCCCGCCTATGGATATGGTTTGGAACTAAGGGGAATCGCAGGCCCGATGTGCAGGTGCTGAGGCGGTGGCTCCTGGGGGCCAAGTTGAGGGTGGTAGTAAGGAGATGCATAAGTCCCTGGTTTGTGGCCAGAGTCGCTGCAGGATTTGGGGGTGGGCTCGGAGTGGGGACATGTAAGTTTCTCCTGCTCTGAGGGTTCTTTGCAGTTCCACATGGTTCCCTCAGTTTCCTCCTGAGTGGAATGCAGCATCCTGGTATGTGGATTAGTGGTCCCCAGTCAGGAGGGCTTGAGGGTCAAGCCTCTTTGTACTTAAGCCTGCAAACCCATACTAGGGTTAGGGTTAGGGCTTAAGGGCATGGCAGGTCAATCTGTGCTGAGGCTGGATCTCTCCCGGACTGAGTTGAGGGTGGTTGTCATTCAGCACGTCAGCCTCCGTTTTAGTGGCCAGGGGAGCCATCGAATGTGTGGGAGGCCTCAGGGATGCTTGCAGATATCTCCTCTCCTCGGAGGGGTCTGCACAGCTCCAAGTGGCAGGGTTTCCAACTGTGTGGCAGGCAGACTCTTGGGGTGAGATTCTAGGGCTTGGGGGCCAGGCATCTGGCTATGGAAGCCTGAAAACCCAACCTAGCATTAGGGTTAGAGTTAGGGCCTAGGGGCATGGCAGGCCTGATCTACCAGAGCTGATGTGGGCTCCTCTGGGGGCTCAGTTGAGGGGAGTTATAAGGCAGTGTGTAAGTCCATGGGTTTTTGGCCAGGGCATTGCTGAATGTGATGGTGGTCTCAGGGAAGCATGCCTTTTCCTCCTGAGCTGAGGGTTCTGGGCAGCTCTAAATGGCAGGGTGTCCTCCGGGGGGACAGGAGGTTCAGGTGGTTCAGGTGTCCTCAACTGGCAGGACATGGGGGTCAGGTGTCCTGGGGCAAGTGTCCTTTTGGCACTTTTTCCTGTGCTTTCCACCAGCGAATACACGGAGGAGTGTCTCAGGGATACCAGGGGCACTTTGGGGGAGGGGTGACTCTCCTGTGTTTCCAGCTGGAACTGAGTGCGGTATTAAATGCAAGGGCTCTCTCTGGGCAGTCCATGCCATGGAGAATTCTGTGCATGGGTGAACTCTCTTCCTAAGGAACTGCTCTCTATTAGCCGGGAGAGAAACAAGCTGGGTACAGATCAGCAGGCTGGCACCAGCGATCCAGGAACTAAGCTGGTCTACGGTGTGTTTGTGTGTGCATGTTTGCATATGCGTGTGTGTCTGTCCTTCTGTCTGAGCTCATTATCTGACTCGTGCATGGCATGGTATGTGTGTGAGGTGAGGGGGACAGGTGTTCTGGCTTGGGTGGTGTATGTGTGGTCTATGTAGTTGTGTTGAATAGGGGCGTGTACCTCTGGGTGTGAACGGAGTTCTCGACCAGTGTGTATGTGGTGTGCTTTGTGTGTTATGTGTGTGGTTTGTGTGTGTTGGAGATGTGTTTTGCATGGTGTATATTTGGTGATTTTGTAGAGTGTATGGGTCGGGGTATATGTGGCGTGTCTAGGTGACATATGTGAAGTGTGTTGGTGGTATATGTGTTGTGCGGGGGTGATTTGTGGGCTCTGTGCAAGGTGTTAGTGTGGTGTGGCTTCGGGTGGTCTGTGTGGGCTAAGTGTGGTGTATCGATGGTGTGTGTGTGGGCTGTGTGTTTGTGTGTGTGTGTGTGGTGTCTTTTTCTGTGGTCTGTGTGTGGTGTGATGGTGGGAGATGGGTGGTGTGGGTGGTGTATTGTGGCTTGTGCATGGTGTGTGTTGTGTATGTTTGACATGGTTTTCTGTGGTTGAAGTGTGGTGAGATCCTGGCCTATATGTGTGCTGTGTTGTTAGGTGGCCTGGGTGGACAGTGTATGGGCATGCATGGGCAGAGTGCATTACACTGTGTAAAGTACTTCTGTGTATGTTGGTGTTTTTTATCTGCCTACCCCCCTGAGGTCACTTCCAAATTCCGCGTCCTCAGTGGCGAAAAAACAAGGGCATAAGCACTGTCTTCTCACTGCCCGCAGCTGAGCCCCCAGAGAAGCCCACCTCAGCTCTGTTACAATTGGCCTGCCGTGTCCCTCGGCCCTAAACCTAACCCTTGCTTGGGGTTTGAGATTTGGTCCATGGAAGCCTCGCCTCAAAGCCCTCCTGAGTGGGAACAGCTGAGGCACAATCCAGGGCTCTGTTTGCCACTCAGGAGGAAACCGTGCCATTTAGAACTGTGTAGAACCCTTAGAGTAGGAGAAATCTCTGCCGGCCTGGATCACCCTGCAAATTCCCGGTTTCACTCAGCACAAAACAGGGGCTTTCGCATGGCCTTATGAGTGTCCTCAACTGATACACCTGTGGAGCCCTCACAACTGTTATAGATTGCCCCAGCCATGCCCTTAGGCCCTAACTCTTAACCTAGTTAGGTGTTTCAGACTTTGGGAATGGAACTCTGTATCCAAACTCCTCTTGATTTGAACCAACTGAGGCACACTCCAGGGATCTGCTAGCCTTTCAGGAGGAAACAGAGTCATTTAGAACTGTGCAGAACCCTTAGAGTGGGAGAAATCTGACTGCCCCCCTGAGATCACCCCCAAATTCCACGTCCTCCCTGGCCAAAAATAATGGGCAGATGCAGTGCCTTATAACTGCCCTCAACTGAGCCCCCCAGAAGCCCACCTCAGCTCTGGTAGATTAGGCCTGCCCTTTCCCTCTGGCCTAAACCTAACAATTGCTTGGGTTTTGAGACTTTGGTCCATGGAAGCCTGGTCCCAAAGCCCTCCTGATTGGGAACTGCTCAGGCACACCCCAGGGCTCTGTTGCCACTGAGGAGTAAACCATGCCCTTTAGAACTGCAGAACCTTTAGAGTAGGAGAAATCTGCCTGCCGGCCAGAGGTCAACACCACAATTCCCCAGTTTCACTCAGCACGGAACAGGTACTTATGCACCGCCTTATGACTGTCCTCAACTGATACACCTGTGGAGACCACTCATCTGTGTTAGATTGGCCCAGCCATGTCCCTAGGTCCTAACTCCCACCCTAGTTAAGGGTTTCACACTTTGGCAATGGAAGCCTGAATACAAACTCCTCCTTTTTTTTTTTTTAAAGATTTTATTTATTTATCAGAAAGAGTGAGCACAGGCAGACAGAGTGGCAGGCAGAGGCAGAGAGAGAGGAGGAAGCAGGCTCCCTGCTGAGCAAGGAGCCTGATGCGGGACTCGATCCCAGGACACTGGGATCATGACCTGAGCCGTAGGCAGCCGCTTAACCAACTGAGCCACCCAGGCGTCCCCCAAACTCCTCCTGATTGGGGCGAACTGAAGCACACTCCAGAGCTCTGCTTGCCTTTCAGGAGGAAACTGTCATTTAGAACAGTGCAGAATCCGTAGCGTGGGAAAATTCTGCATGACCCCTGAGTTCACCCCCAAATTCTGCGGCCTCCCGGCTGAAAAAACAAGGGCATATGCACGGCCTTATGACTGCCCTCAACTGAGCCTGCAGAGAAGCCCACTTCAGCTCTGGTAGATTAGGCCTGCCGTGTCTCTCGGCCCTAAACCTAACCCTTGCTAGGGGTTTGAGATTTGGGCCATGGAAGCCTCGCCTCAAAGCCCTCCTGAGTGGGAACAGCTGAGGCACAATCCAGGGCTCTGTTTGCCACTCAGGAGGAAACTGTGCCATTTAGAACTGTGTAGAACCCTTAGAGTAGGAGAAATCTGTCTGCCGGCCTGGGATCACCCTGCAAATTCCCAGTTTCACTCAGCAGAACACAGGGGCTTTCCCGTGGTCTTATGAGTGTCCTCAACTGATACACCTGTGGAGCCCTCACAGCTGTGATAGATTGGCCCAGCCATCCCCTTAGGCTCTAAAACTTTACCTAGTCAGGGGGTTCAGACTTTGGAAATGGAAACCTGTATCCAAACTCCTCTTGATTTGGGCCAACTGAGGCACACTCCAGGGATCTGCTAGCCTTTCAGGAGGAACCAGAGTCATTTAGAACTGTGCAGAACCCTTAGAGTGTGAGAAATCTGCCTGAACCCTGAGTTCACACTCATATTCCATGGCCTGCCTGGTCTAAAAACAAGGGTATCTGCACTGCCTTATGACTGCCCTCAACTGAGCCCCCAGAGAAGCCCACTTCAGCTCTGCTTGATTGGGCCTGCCATATCCCTAGGCCCTAAACCTAACACTAGCTTGGTGTTTCAGACGTTGGTCCATGGAAGCCTGGCCCCAAAGCTTCTTGATTGGGGACACCTGGGGCACGCTCCAGGGCTCTGCTTACATCTCAGGAGGGAACAGAGCCATTTAGAACTGTGCAGAATGCTTACAGTGGGAGAAATCTGCCTGTCCACCTGAGGTCACCCCCAAATTCGCCAGTTTCACTCAACACAGAAAAGGGGCTTACCCATGGCGTTTTGGCTCTCCTCAACTGATACAGCTGTGCAGCCCACACAGCTCGGATAGATTGGGCGAGCCATGCCCCTAGGTCCTCTCACCCTGTTTTGGGATTTCACACGTTGGTAATGGAAGCCTGTATCCAAAATCCTCCTGATTGGGGCCAACTGAGGCACACTCCAGGGCTCTGCGTGCATTTCAGGAGGAAACAGAGTCATTTAGAACTGTGCAGAACTATTAGAGTGGGAGAAATCTCCCTGACCCCTGAGTTCACCCCCATATTCCGCATCCTCACTGGCCAAAAAACAAGGGCATATGCAGTGGCTTATGACTGCCCTCAACTGAGCCCTCAGAGAAGCCAACTTCAGCTTTGGTAGATTAGGCCTGCTGTGTCCCTCGGCCCTAAACCTAACCCTTGCTTGGGGTTTGAGATTTGGTCCATGGAAGCCTCGCCTCAAAGCCCTCCTGATTAGGAACAGCTGAGGCATACTCCAGGGGTCTGTTTGCCACTCAGGAGGAAACTGTGCCATTTGGAGCTGTGCAGAACCCTTAGAGAAGGAGAAATCTCTGCCAGCCTGGGATCACCCTGCAAATTCCTGGTTTCACTCAGCACAAAACAGGGGCTTTCGCATGGCCTTAGGACTGTCCTCAACTGATACACCTGTGGAGGCCACACAGCTCAGGTAGATTGCCCCAGCCATGCCCCTATGTCCTAACTCTCACCCTAGTTAGGGGTTTCAGACTTTGGTAATGGAAGCCTGTATCCAAACTTCTCCTGATTGTGGTGACCTCAGGCAAACTCTAAGGCTCTGCTTGCCATTCAGGAGGAAACAGAGTCATTTAGAAATGTGCAGAACCCTTAGAGTGGGAGAAATCTGCCTAACCCCTGAGGTCACCCTCAAATTCCACAGCCTCACTGGTCAATAAAAAAGGGCATACGCTCTGCCCTATGACTGCCCTCAACTGAACCCCCAGAGAAGCCCACTTCAGCTTTGCTAGATTGGGCCTGCCATGTTTCTAGGCCCTAAACCTAACACTAGCTTGGGGTTTCAGACTTTGGTACTTGGAAGCCTGGCCCCAAAGCCCTCCTGATTGGGGACAACTGAGGCACACTCCAGAGCTCTGTTTGCCACTCAGGAGGAACACGTGCCATTTAGAACTGTGCAGAACCCCTAGAGTAGGAGATATCTGCCTACCGGCCTGAGCACACCCCCCAAATTCCGCGGTTTCATTCGACACAAAACAGCGGCTTATGCATGGCCTTCTGACTGTCCTCAACTGATACACCTCTGGAGCCCACACATCTCGTGTAGATTGGCCCAGCTGTTCCCCTAGGTCCTAACTCTCACCCTAATTTGGGGTTTCAGACTTTAGTAATGGAAGCCTGTATCCAAAGTCCTCCTGATTTGGGCCAACTGATGTACACTCCAGGGCCCTGCCTGCCACTAAGGAGGAAACCGAGTCATTTAGAACTGTGCAGGACCCTTAAAGTGGGAGATATCTGCCTGACACCCTGAGGTCACCCCAAAATTCCGTGGCCTCACTGGCCAAAAAACAAGGGCATACACTCTTCCTTCTGACTGACCTCAACTGAACCCCCAGAGAAGCCCACATCAGCCCTGGTAGAATAGTCCTGCCATGTCCCTCGGCCCATACCCTAACCCTAGCTTGGGATTTGAGACCTTCATCCATGGAAGCATGGCCCCAAAGCCCTTCTGATTGGGAACACTTGAGGCACACTCCAGGGCTCTGCTTGCCACTCAGGTGGAAACCATGCCATTTAGAACTCTGCAGAACACTTAGAGTATTAGAAATCCGCCTGCCCGCCTGAGGTCACCCCCAAATTCCACGTTTTCACTGGGCACAAAAGAGGGACTTACACACGGCCTTATGAGTGCACTCAACAGAACCGCCAGAGAAGCCCCCTGCCGCTCTAGTAGATCAGGCCTGCCATTCCTCTAGGCCCTAACCCTCAAACTACTTTTGGTTTCAGACTTTGGTCCATGGAAGCCTGGATCCAAGCCAACCTGATTGGTGACACCTGAGGCAAACTTCAGGGCTCTGCTTGCCAGTCAGGAGGAAACAGAGCCATTTAGAACTGTGCAGAACACCTAGAGTGGGAGAATTCTGCCTGCCTGCCGGAGGTCACCCCCAAATTCCACGGCATCACTGGGCCAAAAAAGGGGCATACGGTCTGCCTTAGGACGGCCCTCAACTGAGCCACCAGAGAAGCCCACCTCAGCTCTGGTAGATTGATCCTGCCATGCCCCTAGGCCTTAACTGTACCCTTAGCTTTGGTGTTCAGACTTTGGTCCATGGAAGCCTGGCCCCAAAGCCCTCCTGACTAGGGACACCTGAGGGACACTCGAAGACTTTTCTTCCCACCCAGGGGGAATCCCTGCCACTGAGAACTAGGCAGAACACATGGGATAAATCTGAATGATCCCCTGAGGTCACCCCCAAATTCAGGGCTTCACTGGCCACAAACCAGGGGCTTACGTACTGGCTCATGACTGACCTCAAGTGAGACTCCATTGGAGCCTTCCTCAGCTCAGGTAGATTGGGCCAGCCATGGCCCTAGGCCCAAACCCTCAACCTAGTTTGGGATTTCAGACTTTGGTCCATGGAAGCCTAGATCCAAAGCCCTCCTGATTGGGGAAAGCTGAAGCACACTCCAGGGCTCTGCTTGCCACTCAGGAGAAAACAGTGCCATTTAGAACTGTGCAGAACATTTAGAATGGGAGAAATCTGCCTGCCCTCTGAGGTTACCCCCATATTCTGCGTTTTCACTGGGCACAAAAGAGGAGCTTACAAAGGGCCCTATGACTGCCCTCAACTGAGCCACCTGTGGAGCCCACACAGCTCAGGTAGATTGGCCCAGCCAGGCCCCTAGGATCTAACCCTCAACCTAGATTTGGTTTCAGACTTTGGTCCACGGAAGCCTGTATACAAAGCCCTCCTGAATGGGGACACCGGAGGCACACTCCAGGGCTCTGCTTGCCACTCAGAAGGAAACAGAGCCATTTAGAACTGTGTAGAACCCTTAGTCTGGGAGAAATCTGCCTGCCCGCCTGAGGTCACCCCCAAATTCCACAGCCTCACTGGGCACAAAACAGGGGCTTACGCTGGCCTTCTGACTGCCCTCAATTGAGCCACATGTGCAACCCACACAGCTCGGGTAAATTGGCCTAGCCATGCCCCAAGGCCCTAAACACTCAACCTTAGTTTTGGGTTTCAGACTTCAGTCCATGGAAGCCTGTATCCAAAGCCCTCCTGATTGGGGACACTTGAGGCACACTCCAGGGCTCTGCTTGCTACTCAGGAGGAAACAGTCATTTAGAATGGTGCAGTACCCTTAGAGTGGGAGAAATCTGCCTGCCTGCCTGAGGTCACCCCCATATTCCACAGCCTCACTGGCCAAAAAAGGGTGCATAAGCACGGCCTTATGACTGCCCGCAACTGAACAGGCTAAGAAGCCCACCTCAGCTCTGGTAGATTGGGCCTGCCATGCGCCTCAGCCCTAAACCTACCCCTAGCTTCAGTGTTCAGACTTTGCTCCATGGAAGCCAGGCCGCAATTCCCTCCTGATTAGAGACAGCTGATGCACACTCCAGGGCTCTCCTTCCCACTCAGGAGGAAACCATGCCTTTTAGAACTGCGCACAACCCTTAGAGTGGGAGAAATATGCCTGCTCCCCTGAGGTCACCCCCAAATTCTGCGTTTTCACTGGGCTCAAAACAGGGGCTTACGCACAGCCTTATGACTGCACACAACTGAGCCAACTGTGGAGCCCACACAGCTCAGGTAGATTGGCCCAGCCATGCCCCTAGGCCTTAACCTTCAACTTCATTTTGGTTTCAGACTTTGGTCCATGGAAGACTGTATCCAAAGCCCTCCTGATTGGGGACACCTGAGACACACTCCAGGGCTCTGCTTGCATCTCAGGAGGGAACAGAGCTATTTAGAACTGTGCAAAAACCTTAGAGTGGGAAAAATCTGCCTGCCTGCCTGTGGTCATCCCCAAATTCCATGGACTCACTGGCCAAAAAGCCAGCACCTGTGTCCCGAAAGGGTGTTACAGGGTCACAGAGTCAATGCAAACACCAGCCTGGAACCCGAACAAGCATTGGTGCCCTGAATTCCAAGAAAAAACGTTCTCCGGGAGAAACTTGCTCTTCCGACCAAAGTCCGAATGGCCAGAAGCTTGGAAGGGAGAGGAAGTGGACCGCGTCCAGAGGATCAGCACATGGACAAGCGGGAGGCCTCTGCTGGGTCAGCGCTTTGCCTGGTACATGGGGAAGCAATTTGCTAAGTCAAGGGTGTGTGTGAATATCAGGTAATATCCCTCTGACTCACTGTGGGAAAGAAGTCAGGGTGGAAAGCCAACACCGTCCCCGCCCCTTTCCCTGCCCATGCGGAAAGCTGACTTTTAAACCTTCCCTTGGAAAACTCAACAGAGAACCAGAGACTTACCTCCAGGAAACAAGCCTGAAGCCAAGTGGCCTTTGATGAGCAGGGCTCTTTCTCGAAGAGAGAAAGAGTCCATGCCATTTGTTGGTGTGGAAGCCTAAATAAGTATACCGGCCTGGGGACAAGGACAACTAAGAAGGTGCCCTTTCACTCGGCTTAACTCAGGCAACGCAGGAAGGCTTAAAACCTGGTTCCTGCTGCGACCCAGGATACAGGACACACAGCAGAACACACTCTTCAGGTCTAAGTGCGAAGTTTCGTTCTGACAGCAGCCCGGCTTCCTCTGCCTCTCACTGTTGGTCCGCCCCACTGGAGAAAGACTTAAGAAGGCACCATGCTGCACACCCATATCGCGGGGAGGAAAGGATGGCAAAGCCCTCCTTCAGGCAAACATCTTTGGAGATGCCCTGAGCAGGAAGGCTGGCCCAAACCGGGTGGCAAAAGCACAAAGCAAGAGCAACAGGATTACTTCAGTACCACGCATTGGACCCACATGATACACTCAGTTTTTGAAGAGAAAAGCAGTTCTAATACTTATAGAACATAGCAAGGCACGAAGCCCTCAGCTCCATGAACCAGCCAAATGGACAAGGCCCAGTCAGTTCCCGTGTCCCCGAAAGCCAAAACCTTCTCTCACACCCTGTGACGCATACACAACCCTAGAACGCTTTGGCCTTCACCCCAGGGACCTGTGGGTGCCCCCAGCATCTCTGTTCTGGAAGCGTGTAACAGGGACACAGATTCGGTTCCATCCCGGGCCTGGAACGCAAACGAGCCGGGGATCGATGAATCCCACCAAACACCATTCTCTGGGAGAAAGGTACCCTTCCGAACAATGTCCGCTTGCAGAGAAGCATGGAAGGAAGCAGAAGCAGGCCGCTCCAAGAGCAGTAGTGCATGGGCTAGCAGGAGGCCTCTGCTGGGTCAGTGCCTTGCATGGTACACGGGGAAGAGGTTTGCAACTCAAGAGTGTGTGTGAATGCCAAGTCATGTCCCTCTGGCTCCCAGTGAATAAGAAGTCAAGGTAGAATGCCAAATCTGTCCATGCCCACGTCGCTCCACAGGGAGGGCTGCTGTCTGAAATCTTAGCCTGGAAACACGACAGAGAAATATACACGTATCTGCAAGAAACAAGCCTGAGGCCTAAATCTTATCATGAGCAGGCCTCATTCGCAAAGAGAGAAAGAGTCGGGCCGTTTTGTTTGTGCAGGAGCCTAAAGAATGATACCAGCCTGGGGACCAGGAAATCTGAGAAGGCGCCCTTTCACTAGGCTTGACACATGCCCCGCACCAGGGCTTCAAACCCGGTTCCTGCTGGGACCCAGGCCGCGGGACGCACAGCAGAACACACTTTCCAGTTCTAAGTGCGAGAGATTCGTTCTGACAGCAGCCCCGTTTCCTCCGCCTGACTCTCACTGTTGGTCAGCCGCGGCCCCACTAGAGCAAGCCTTAAGAAGGCACCGTGCTGCACGCCCATTTGGCGCATAGGACAGAATGGCAAAGGCCTCCTTCAGCAAACGTCTTAGGGGACCCCCTGATCTGGAAGACATGTGTGAAATGGGTGGCAGAATCACAAAGCGAATGCAAGGGGATTACTTCAGTACCACGCATTGGAATGCACCACATATCCAAAATGGGAGGAGAGAAGCAGTTCGGACACCTATAGCACACAGTAAGATGCGAACGCCTCAGCTCCATGAAATACCCTAACGAACAAGGCCTAGTCAATTCCCGTGTACCCGCACGCCAATAGCCTTCTCTTAGACACTTTGGAGGGTACACACACCCTGAACAGTTTGGCCCTCACTTCAGGGACCTGTGGCTGCTGGTAGCACCTATGTCTCGAAAGCATGCTACAGGGACACAGAGTCGGTACAAACACCGACTGGAACCCAAACGAGCCAGGGAGCCCTGAATTCCAAGAAACAACGTTCTCTGGGAGAAACGTCCTCTTCCGAAAAAAATCCAGATAGAGAGAAGCTTGGAAGGGAGAGGAAGCAGCCCACATCCATAGCATTAGCGCATGGGCAAGCGGGAGGCAGCTGGGAGGTGAGCGCTTTGCCTTGTACACGGGGAAGCAATTTGCTAAGTCAAGGGTGTGTGTAAATGCCAGGTAATATCCCTCTGCCTCCCTGTGGGAAAGAAGTCAGGGTGGAAATCCAACACCACCCCCGCCCCGTCCCTGCCCATGCAGAAAGCTGCCTTTTCAAACCTTCCCTTGGAAAACTCAACAGAGAACAAGAGAATGACCTGCAGGAAACAAGGCTGAAGCTGAACGGCCTTTCGCGATCAAGGTTCTTTTGCAAAGAGAGAAAGAGTCAGACCAGTTTATGGGTGCGGAAGCCTAATGAAGGATACTGGCCCGGGACCAGGACATCCGAGAAGGTGCCCTTTCACTCAGCTTCACTCAAGCCCCGCTCCAGTGCTTCAAAAACGCCTCATACGGCGACCGAGGCGGCGGGGCCCACAGCAGAACACTCTCTCCAGTTCTGAGTGCGAGAGAGTCATTCTGAGAGCAGCTCCGATTCCTCAGCCTGACTCTCACTGTTGGTCGGCCCCTCTGGAGACTTAGGTCTGCACACCCGTATCGCGGGGAGGACAGGATGGCAAAGCCCTCCTTCAGGCAAACATCTTTGGAAGTGCCCTGAGCAGGTAGGCTGGCCCATACCGGGTGGAGAAAGCACAAAGCAAGAGCAACAGGATTACTTCAGTACCACGCATTGGACCCACACGACACACTCAGTTTGTGAAGAGAAAAGCAGTTCTAACAAGTATAGAATAGAATAAGGCACGAAGCCCTCAGCTCCAGGAACGAGCCAAACGGATGAGGCCCAGTCAGTTCCCGAGTCCTCGAAAGCCAAAATTCTTCTCTCACACCCTGTGGGGCATACACACACCCTGACCGCTTTGGCCTTTACCCCAGGGACCTGTGGGTGCCTCCAGTGTCTCTGTTCTGAAAGCGTGTTACAGGGAAACATATTCGGTTCCAACCCGGGCCTGGAACGCAAACGAGCTGGGGATTCATGAATCCCACGAAACACCGTCCTCCAGGAGAAAGGTCCCCTTCTGAACAAAGTCCTCTTGGAGAGAAGTGGGGAAGGGAGCAGAAGCAGGCCACTCCCAAAGGAGTAGCATATGGTCTAGCAGGAAGCTTCTGCTGGGTCAGCACCTTGCATGGTACACGGGGAAGCGGTTTGCAACTCAAGAGTGTGTATCAATGCCGAGTCATGTCCCTCTCTGCTTCCCTGTGAATAAGAAGTCAATGTGGAATGCCAATTCCATCCCCGCCCATGTCATTCCACAGTGAAGGCTGCCTTCTGAAATCTCAGCCTGGAAACGCGACAGAGAACTATAGGCTTACCTGCAAGAAACAAGCCTGAGGCCTACAGCTTTTCACGAGCAGGCCTCTTTCGCGAAGAGAGGAGTCGGGCCGGTTTGTTGGTGCGGAAGCCTAGAGAATATACCAGCCCAGGGTTGAGGACATATGGGAAGGTGCCCTTTCACTCGGCTTGACTCATGCCCTGCACAAGGGCTTCGAACCCAGTTCCTGCTGTGACCAAGGCTGTGGGACGCACAGCAGAACATACTCTCCAGTTCAGAATGCGAGAGAGTTGTTCTGAGAGCAGTCCCGATTCCTCCCCCTGACTCTCACTGTTGGTCGGCCCCAGTAGAGCAAGACTTAAGACGGCACTGTGGTGCACACCTGTATCATGGGAGGACAGGATGGCAAAGGCCTCCTCCAGGCAAACATCTTAGGAAGTGCCCTGATCTGGAAGGCCTGTCCGAAATGGGTGGGAGAAGCACAAAGCGAATGCAAGCGGATTACTTCAGTACCACGCAGTTGAACGCACCACATATTCAATCTGTGAGGAGAAAAGCAGTTCGGACACCTATAGCACAGAGTAAGTCACGAACCCCTCAGGTCCATGAAAGAGCCTAACGGAAAAGGCCCAATCAATTCGCATGTACCAGCACGCCAAAAGCCTTCTCTTAGACACTTTGGAGGGTACACACACCCTAAGCAGTTTGGCCCTCACTTCAGGGACCTGTGGGTGCCGCCAGCACCTGTGTCCCGAAAGAACTTGTGTTAAACAGCACCTAAGTTACAGGGACATAGAGTCAGTGCAAATATGGGCCTGGAAACCTAACTAGCCGGGGAGCCCTGAATTCCAAGAAGCAACGTTCTCAGGGAGAAACGTCCTCTTCCAAACAAAGCCCACATGGCCAGAAGCTGGGAAGGGAGAGGAAGCAGCCCGGGTCCAGAGGATTAGCGCATGGGCAACTGGGAGGCCTCTGCCAGGTCAGCGCTTTGCCTGGTACATGGGGAAGAAATGAGCTAAGCCAAGGGAGTGGGTGAAGGCCAGGTAATATCCCTCTGCCTCCCTGTGGGAAAGAAGTCAGAGTGGAAAGCCAACACCGTCTCCGCCCCTGTCCCTGCTCACAGGGGAAGCTGCCTTTCCAAACTATCCCTTGGACTACTCAACAGAGCCAGAGACATACCTGCAGGAAACAAGCCAGAAGCCGAATGGCCTTTGGCGAGAAGGGCTCTTTCGAGAAGGAAGAGTCGGACCTGTTTGTTGGTGCGGAAGCTTAAAGAAGTATACCGTCCCAGGGACCAGGACATCCGAGAAGGCGCCCTTTCACTCGGCTTGACTCATGCCCCACACCAGGCTTTGGAACCCGGTTCCTGCTGTGACCCAGGCCGCGGGTTGCACAGCACAACACACTCTCCAGTTCTAAGTGTGAGAGATTCTTTCTGACAGCAGCCCCGCTTCCTCGCCTGACTCTCACTGTTGGTCGGCCCCACTGGAGCAAGCCTTAAGAAGGCACCGTGCTGCACACCCATTTTGCAGGAGGACAGAATGGCAAAGGCCTCCTTCAGGCAAACATCTTAGGAGGCCCCCTGATCCGGAAGACCTCTCTGAAAAGGGTGAGAGAACCACAGAGTGAGTGCAAGGGGATTACTTCAGTACCAAGCATTGGACCGCACGACACATTCAGTCTGTGAGGAGAGAAGCAGTTCCGACACCTATAACACAGAGTAAGGCACGAACCCCTCAGCTCCATGAAAGAGCCTAACAGACAAGGCCCAGGCAATTCCCGTGTACTCGCACGCCAAAAGCCTTCTCTCAAACGCTTTGGAGTGTACACACACACTGAACAGTTTGGCCCTCACCCCAAGGACCGGTGGGTGCCACCAGCACCTGTGTCCCAAAACCGTGTTACAGGGACACATACATGGTGCAAACACCGGCCTGGAATCCAAACAAGCCAGGAAGCCCTGAATTCCCAGAAACAACATTCTCTGGGAGAAACGTCCTCTTCCAAACAAAGTCCGCTTAGAGAGAAGCTTGGAAGGGAGAGGAAGCAGCCCGTGTCCAGAGGATTAGCGCATGGGCAAGCGGGAGGCCGTTGCCAGGTGAGCGCTTTGCCTGGTACACGGGGAAACAATTTTCTAAGTCAAGGGTGTGTGTGAATGCCAGGTAATAGCCCTCTGCCTCCCTGTGGTAAAGAAGTCAGGGTGGAAAGCCAACACCGTCCCTGCCCCTGTCCCTGCCCAGGTGGAAAGCTGCCTTTACAAACCTTCCCTTGGAAAACTCAACAGAGAACCAGAAACTTACCTGCAGGAAACAAGGCTGATGCCGAACGGCCTTTCGCGAGCAAGGCTCCTTCGCAAAGAGAGAAAGAGTCGGACCCGTTTATGGGTGTGGAAGCCTAAGGAAGTATACTGGCCCGGGACCAGGACATCAGAGAAGGTGCCCTTTCACTTGGCTTCACTCAAGCCCTGCACCAGGGCTTCAAAACCGCCTCCTATGGCGACTGAGGCGGCGGGGCCCACAGCAGAACACACTCTCCAGTTCTGAGTGCGAGAGAGTCGTTCTGAGAGCAGCTCCGATTCCTCTGCCTGACTCTCTGACTGTTGGTCGGCCCCTCTGGAGCAAGCCTTAGGAAGGCACCGTGCTGCACACCCATATCACGAGCAGGACAGGATGGCAAAGCCCTCCTTCAGGGAAACATCTTTGTAGACGCCCTGAGCAGGAAGGCTGGCCCATACCGGGTGGCGAAACACAAAGCGAGTGCAACAGGATTACTTCAGTACCACCCACTGGACCCACCCGACACACTCAGTTTGTGAAGAGAAAAGCAGTTCCAACACCTATAGAACAGAGCAAGGCATGATGCCCTCAGCTCCAGGAACAAGCCAAACGGACGAGGCCCAGTCAGTTCCCGTGTCCTCAAAGCCAAAATCCTTCTCTCACACCCTGTAGTGAATACACACACCTAGAATGCTTTGGCCTTCACCCCAGGGACCAGTGGGTGCCGCCAGCATCTCTGTAATGAAAGCGTGTTACAGGGACACAGAGTAGGTTCAAACGCGGGACTGGAACCCGAAAGAGATGTGGATCGATGAATCCCAATAAACACCATTCTCCGGGAGAAACGTCCTCTACCGAACAAAGTCAGCTTGGAGAGAAGCATGGAAGGGAGAGGAAGCAGCACGCTCCCATAGGAGTAGCGCATGGGCTAGCAGGAGGCCTCTGCCAGGTCAGAGCCTTGCACGGTACACGGGTAAGCGGTTTGCTAACTCAAGGGAGTGTGTGAATGCCGTGGTCATGTCCCTCTGCCTCCCTGTGAATAAGAAGTCAAGGTGGAATGCCAACTCCGTCCCCGCCCACGTCGTTGCACAGGGAAGGCTGCCTTCTGAAACCTTAGGCTGGAAAACGCGATAGAGAACCACAGACTTACCTGCAGGAAACAAGCCTGAAGCTGAGTGGTCTTTTTCGAGCTGGGCTCTTGCGAAGACAGAAAGAGTCGGGCCCTTTTTTTGGTGCAGAAGTTTAATGAAGGATACTGGCCAGGGGTCGAGGACATCTGGGAAGGTGCCCTTTCACTTGGCTTGACTCATGCCCTGCACAAGGTCTTCATGTACCACAGAGGTACATGCCCATATTCAACATACCTCCATATACCACACATACAGGACCCAAGCCAGAAAGCCTGAGCCCCCCAGGTGGTGCCTGTGGAAGATTTATGCCTTGAGCCTAACCCTAGGATGGATTTTCAGGCTTTCATCGCCAGAAGCCAGACCCCAAGCCCCTAGGCAGGGGATGCCTGAGCCACAGAAGCCACTCCTCCTGCCTTCCAGGAGGACACCTTGTCATTTGCATCTGTGCAGAACCACAGACCAAGAGAAATATGCATGAACCCCTGAAGCCTCTCCCAATTTCGGCGGTCCCTCCACAAGGAAGCCACAGACTTATGCCCCACCTGAATTCCACCCTCCACTCAGACTCTCGGGTAGGCCACATCAGTGCCAGCAGATCTGGCCTGCAATGCCCCTAGGCCCTAACCCTTGCCCTAGGTGGGGTCTTCAAGCTTCCTTCCTAAAAGGCCTGGTGTCCAAGCCCTCCTGATTGGGAAATCAAGAGCCACACGCTGGGACTCTGCCTGCTCTCCAGGAAGAATCCACGCCCTTGGAAGCTACACTGAACCCTTAGAGTGAGAGAAACCTGCATGTTCTCCTGAGGCCACCCCCCCCAACTTAGGCAGCCACCCTGGTCACAAACCTGGAATCTGACACACCACCTGTCCCATGCCCTCATCTCAGCCCCCCTGGGGATGCCATGTCAATGCCAGAACACCGGGCCTGCCATGTTCCTAGGACCTACCCTAACCCTAGCTTGGGTATTCAAACTTTGGTCCATGGAAGCCTGGCCCCAAAGCCCTCCTTATTGGGGACCCCTGATGCACACACCAGCGCTGTGCTTGCCTCTCGGGTGGAAACCGCACCATTTAGAACTAGGCAGAACCCTTAGATTGGGAGAAATCTGCAGGCCCCCCTGAGGTCACTGCCAAATTCGGCGGCCTCTCTGGCCACAAACCAAGGGCTTATGCACTGCCATATGAATGCTCTCAACTGAGCCCCCAGAGGAGCCCACCTCAGCTCTGATGGATCGTGCCTGCCATGCCCCTAGGCCCTAACCCGAACCCGAGCTTGGTTTTTCAGACTTTGGTCCAAGGAAGCCTGGCCCCAAAGACCTCATGATTAGATACCACTGAGGCACACACCAGGGCTCTGCTTGCCACTCAGGAGGAAACCGTACCATTTCAAACTGTGCAGAACCCTTAGAGTGGGAGAAATCTGAAGGCCCCCTGAGGTCACCCCCAAATTTGGCGGCCTCCATGGCCACAAACCAGGTGCTTACACCCTGCCTTATTACTGTCTAACGGATCCCCCAGAGGAGCTCTCAGTTCTGGTAGATCAGGCCTGCCAAGACCCTAGGCCCTAACTCTAACTCTAATGCTAGGATGGGTTTTCAGGCTTCCGTCTCCAGAAGCCTGGCCCCCAAGCCCTCCGGACTGAGCACCCTGGAATCTCACCCCAAGAGTCTGCCTGCCACACAGTTGGAAACCCTGTCGCTTGGAGCTGTGCAGACCTGCACAGGCACTGAGACACCAAAAGGCTGAGCAAATGTTATTCAGTGTCATCCACTCCTTCAAATTTGGAAGGGTTTTCCAAGTTTGCACCTTCTGGAACCTGAAGGAAAGCTTCCTATTGCTTGCACAGAGCAAGAAGTAGGGATTTTGGCTCCCAATGACCACAACACCCTTAGGGTCCTCAGAGCTCTATATACAGGACACAAGTTGTTAGTGGAGTGTGATGTAAATGTTTTGAAAATGTGTCTTTGAGAAGATTAACAGAAGGGCCATTTCCCTTACTTTTCAGCACGGTCAGTTCCAACAGTTGTAATCCATGTGATCGATGGAATCATATCCCTGAAATGGGTGACACCGAGAAAGAACTGCCGTCAGACAATGACAGCGGGTAACAGGACCCAAAGCCCCCTTGATTGGGGACCACCGAGCCATTCAAAAGGATTCTGCCAGGCCCCCCCTACCGCCACCATGCCATTTGGAGAAGTTCAGAACCCTCAGAGAGGAAGAAATCAGCCTGCTGGCCCTAGGCCAGTCCCACATCCGGGGGCTTCCATGGCCACAATTCTATGGGCTTATGCACAGCCTGACCACTGCCCTCAGCACAGTCGCCCTGAGATCCCACCTCAGAGTTGGCTGAAGAGGCCTCCTATGGTATTGGCCCTAACCCTCACTCGAACCCTCGGTTGGATTTTTAGGCATCGGTCCCATGAGGCTGGCCCTGAACCCCTCCTGACTGGGGAATATGGAGCCTAGGCCAGGACTTGCCTGCCACCGAGGAGGACACCATGCAGTTTGGAACTGCCCAGAAACCTCAGAGTGGGAGAATCTTTCATGTACCCCTGAAGCCACAACACATTGGGCAACCTCCCTGGCCATAAACACAGCAGCTAAGGCACCAGATGCCCCTGCCTCAACTCCTTTCCAGGTGGAGCCTGCCTCAGCACCAGCAAATCAGACCTGTTGTGGCCTTAGGCCCTAACACTAACCCTGATGGGTTTTCAAGCTTCCGTCTCCAGAACCCTGGCCCCCATGTCCCCCCAATTGAGGACACGTGAACCACATGATAGGACTTCCCCTGGCCCCCAGGAGGACACCGTGCCATTTGGAGCTGTGCAGAACCCTCAGCGCAGGAGGAGCAGGCATGCTCCCCTGAGGCCACCACCACATTCGGCAGTGCTCTGGCCAAAAGCCCAGGGACTTACACACCGACTGACGGCTGCCATCAACTCAGGTCCAGGGAAGCCAACCTGAGCACCAGCACATGGTTCCTCCCGTGCCCCTTAGCCCTAACCCTAATCCCAGGTTGGGTGTTCAGACTTCTGACCCTAGAGGGGAGACGCCCAAGCCCTCGTGATTAGGAACCACTGAGACACATGCCTGGACTATGCTTCCACCCCAGAGGACACTGACAAATTTAGCTGTGCAGAACCCTCCAAGAAGGAGAAACTCAGGCAACCCACACATTCGGTGGCCCCCAACCTGGACACGATCCCTGTAGCTAAAGGGTGCCTGAGCACAGCTCTCAACTTATTCCCCTGGGCACCCCACCTCAGCGTCAACAGATTGGGCCTGCCATGACCCCAGGCCCTAACTAGGACCCAAGGTTGGGTTTTCATGCTTCCATCCCCAGAGCCCTGGCCCCAAAGCCCTCTGGTTTGGAGACCCCTGAGCCACATGCCTGGACTCTGCCAGCCACCCAGGAGAACACCATGCCATTTGGAGCCGCACAGAACTCTCAGAGTGGGAGAAACTTGCATGCCCCCATGGGGCCATACAGACATTCAGTGGCCCTCAGGCCAGAAAACCAGGGGACTACACACCCCCAGACAACCATCCCCAACTCAGCCCCCTGGGGAACCTGTCTCAGGGCTAGAGATTCAGGCTTGCCATGCCCCTAGGCCCTAACACTGGGTTGGGTTCAGGCTTCCATTTCCAGGTGTGTGGCCCCTGAGCCCTCCCGTTTGTGTACCACTGAGCCAAACACTAGGACTCCGCCTGCCACTGAGGAGGACACAGGGCCCTTTGGAGCTGCGCTGAACCCTCAGAGCCAGAGAAAACTTCATGCTCCCCCTGAGGCACCCACACGTTTGAAGCCACACCCTGGCCACAAAAAGGGCAGCTGACATACCAGGTGATCGATCCTGCCCTCAACTCCTTCAATATGGAGGGAGCCTCAGCGCCCCTAGGTGGTTCCTGCCGAACCTTTATGCCTTGAGCCTAACCCTAGGATGGATTTTCAGGCTTTCATGGCCAGAAGTCTCTCCCTCAAGCCCCCGGCAGGGGATGTCTGGGCCACACAGCAGGAGTCCTCCTACCACCCAGAGGACACCATGCCATTTATATCTGTGCAGAAGTTTCAGAAAGGGAGAAATATGCATGAACCCCTGAAGTCTCCCCCAGTTTTGGTGTTCACTCTGCAGGAAAGCCAGGGGCTTATGCACAATCTGACTGCTGCCCTCCACTCAGCCTCTCGGGTAGGCCACATCAGTGCCAGCAGATCTGGCCTGCAATGCCCCTAGGCCATAACTCTTACCCTAGGTGGGGTCTTTAGGCTTCCTTACCCAGAGGCCTGGCGACCAAGACCTCCTGATTTGGAAATCCTGAGCCACATCCTGGGACTCTGCCTGTTCTCAAGTAAGAATGCCTGCCCTTGGAAGCTACACTGAACCCTTAGAATGAGAAAAACCTGCATGTTCCCCGGAGGCCGGGGAACTCGTTCAGTGTCCGTCCTAATGCATAATTCCCTCCTGTCATTTCAAGCCTTTTTGCCAAAAGTTTGGTTGGCCACAGATCTGGTTTTCAGAAAGTACCCTTCAGAAGCCTAAGAACAGTGCCATGCCCTTAATAAACGGTCTCCAAACAGTCTTTTTCTATCTTCTTTCCCAAAGTTGAAAGCCATTTCAACTAATGTGTGCATGCCCGAAGGAGAAGGACATTCCCTAAACAAAGCCCGTTCTAGAGTCACAGCGCATTGCATAGAAAATGGTATACAATAATTTTGTGCTCTCTGGCCCAAAGGGGCCTTTCCGGCCATGGGTAAAAATATATGGAAACGGCAATACACAAAACCCTGATAGGCAACAATGAGTCAAATGCACCTTTCAAGGAACCCCTTGATGCAGGGAGCCTCCTCAAACGGCTGTGTGGAAGCCTTAGTGAACTGCCTATTCCAACTCTGGGAGTAAGATTTTTGGACTAAGATCTTTCTCTAACATGGATGTGTTCCAAGGGAGAAACCCACAGAATCACACATCCTGCATGTTACTGCGCGTATCAGTTTGGTGGGAAGGCCTTGACAAGGAGAAAGAGCACTGAGAGGAAAGTGCTCTAGATGGAATGGCATTCTGCCATTCCGAGGGGAATGCATTGTACTGTGATGTGTGATACCCTTGATTCTAAGAGAGAACACATAACTTGAACCACTTTCACTGATCAATGGGATAATATCCCCAAAGTGGGTGACACTGAGAAAGAAATGTAGTCAGACACATGACGCCCGGGAAACAGAAACAGAAAATAAACTCCCTTTCCAAAGTGTATGCTAAAGCATAAGGCAAATGCTAGGCACTCTGGGAAATCTGTTGGTTCAGATTGTGTTTGCAATCTAGAGCACACATCATGGAGACAGAGGACGTTTCAGATAAATGTGTGGCATTCCTAAGAGAGATGTGCGTTCAGAACTCTGAGAAACAAGGCCGTGCCTCATGTATCTTCTGACAAACGTCTTGAAGCAAAACGAGAGGGGCATCATACAGGTAGATGAGGGGGGCCAAACATAAGACCTGCAAGCTAAAAGAGCACTCAGCAAGAACACAGCAGTGACCATGCTTTCAAGCCCCTCTCCCTTTTCAGAAGAGATAAGTATTTCAACATGTGTGCCCACACCGGGGGAAGGCGCCCCGAACCGATCTTTGGGGAAAGAAAGCTGTGAATGCAATGCCACATTGCATGAATCTTTGATGAAGGTATTCTTCTTTCCTAGTATAACTCTAAGATAGGCAACAGCTTTTGTGGAACCGTCCTTCAAGTATCCTCTTCTCCTTCAAAGATTAGGCAGTTTGGAAACTGTGAGTGAACAGCAAGGAAGACATCCACTGTGCTTGACACTGAGAAACGAATGTGCAGACCGCATCTCCCAACTTCCGTCTCACTTTCTGAGCCTAGAAGCGGTTTCAAATACAAGCGAGAACACCAACAACTGTGTTGCGTGTCCATAGCTCACCACAAGGCTGAGCAAATGCCTTTCACCGACCTTTCCTTCTTCGAGGATTGAAGCATTCTCCAAGGGTATACATTGTGGAAGCTGAAGGAGAGCTTCCTATTGCTTGTACAGAGAAAGAAGTAGAGGTTTGGGCTGCCAACTTCTACAACCCCCTTAGGCCCTCAGAGTTCTACAAACAGGACACAAGGTGTTAGTGGAGTTTGCCACAGAACGTTTTTGAAAATGTGTCTCTGAGAAGACTAACAGAAGGGCCATGTCCTTTGTGTTTCAGCACTGTCAGTTCCAACAGTTTTCATGTTTCTACAGTCAAACCTGTCGAGTGTCCGTCCTGACGCATATTTCCCTCCTGTCGTTTGAAACCTTTTCAGCAAATGTGGAGTGTTTGGTTGGCCACGGATCTGTCTCAACCAAAGTACATTTCAGAAGCCTAAGAACAATGCCATGCACTTAAATCACGGTCTCCATATGTTTCAGAGACTCTCCTTTTCTATCTTCTTTCCTGATGTGAAACACCATTTCAACTAAGGTGTGCATGTCTGAAGGACAAGGACATTCCCTAAATGAAGCCTGTTTTAGAGTCACATCACACTGCAGAGAAAATTTCTTTCAATGACTGTGGGCTCTCTTCACCATAGGGGCCTTTCTGGCCATGGGGAAATATGTAAGCAAACGGCTTTACATGAAATGCTGATGGGGAACTCTGAGTCATAGTCACCTTTCAAGGAACCTCTTGATGCAGGGAAAAAGCCTCCTTAAATGGCTGTCTGGGAGGGTTAGGGAAATGCCTATGCTCAACACTGGGAAATAAGGTTTTCTGACTACGATCTCCTTTCCTGAACCTGGATGTGTTCCATTGTTGTGACCTACAGAAGCACACATCCCTCATATTGCTGCATGTACCAGATTCGATGAAAAGCCATGACACTGAGAAAGAGCACTGAGAGCAAAGTGCTCTAGATATATCCGCATTCTGCCACTCTGAGAAGAATGCATTCTACTGTGATGTGTTATACCCTTGATTCTGAGACACAACAAAGAACTTAAACCACCTTCCTGGAACGATGCAAGCACATCGCCAAAGTGGTTGCAGACTGAGAAAGATGGGCCTACAAAAACATGACAGCAGTGAAACAGAAACAGAAAATAATCTCTCTTTCAAAGGTGTATTCTAATGTGTAAGGCAAAAACTATGCACTCAGAAAATCTGTTGGGTCAGAATGTAACTTGCAACGGAGAGCACATGTCACAGTGACAGAGGACTTTTTCAATAAACCGGTAGCAGTCCTAAGGACAGATCTGTGATCAGAATTCTGAGAAACAAGGCCGTGCACCAGGGGCCTTCTGACCCTTCTGGGGTCTTGATGAAAGAAGAAAGGGGCATGCCACAGGTAGGTTTGGAGCCAAACTTAAGACCCACAAGCTGAAAGAGAACTCAGCAAGAACACGATAGGAACCTGCTTTCAAACTATGTTTGCTTTTTGGAAGCCACAAGCGTTTTCAACGTGGGTATCCATGCCTGAGGAAGGAGCAGCGGACCGATCTTGGGAGGAAGAAGGCTGTGAGACCAATGTCACATTGTATGAATGTTTGATGAAGCTACTCCACTTTCCTTGTATACCTCTCAGAAAGGAAACAGCTTTTGTGGAACCGTCCTTCAACTACCCACTTCTCATTCAAAGAATGTTGAGCCGGGAAATTGTGAGTGAACAGCAAGGAAGATGCCCCCCCACCTGACTATGAGAAAGGAATGTGTGGGCCACATCTCTCAACTTCTGTCTCGTTTCCTGAGCCTAGAAGCGGTTTTAAAAACAAGTGTGGGAACGAACGACTGTGCTGTGTGCCCATAGCTCTGAGACACCACAAGTCTGAAAAATGCCTTTCAGCAACCTCTTCCATTCGAAGAGGGATGCATTTTCCAAGACATCTACCTTGTGGAAGGTGAAGGAGAGCTTCCTCTTGCTTGCACAGAGAAAGATATACGGTATTGTGCTGCCACTTCCACATCACACTTGGGTCCTCAGAATTCCACAAATAGGACACAAGGTGTTCTTGGAGTGTGCTGTAGAACGTTTTTGGAGAGAGAAGGAGGAGAGTACGCATGATTTGGGCTCTGGGCAGAAAGAGAGGAGCTTTACATAGACTCCCTGCTGAGCATAGATCTGGCCTTAGGGACACATCTCACAACCCATGAGATTATGAGTTCAGCTGCAAACAAGAGTCCGGTTCTTAACCCCCAGAGCCCTCCAGGAGGCTGACCCTTTCCTTTTACCTGATACTAGATGTCAACAAGTCATAACTCCCAGCCACGGGTTCAGAGCATTAGCCTCGCTCTTCACGTGGGGACTCATGCAGAGATCTTAGGACTGTGGGGATGTTGTGCGATGGGCTCCTCAAAAGTTGGCTTCAGAACAACTGGGACATCAGGAACCTTTGGGGGTTTGGAGAGGATCAGCTGAAAATGTTTGTGTGTAGGCCAAACTATAGGGTTTTGGGGGGAGGTGGCCTCCTTCCTGGGGCAAGGGGAAACAATGCTAGTTCTCTCCCTCGCAGGATTTTTTTTTTCCTTTCCTGGGTGAACTGTAGAATGTGGATCCTCTCAGTGGGCGTTCCCATAACCTTCCATATTTCGACTTCAGTCTTTGCTCACAGCCAATGCGGATGGAGCTCTCACTCACACTGCCATCACCCAAAGATTGTGATGACATCTTACTTTGATTCTGGGTAAGGGAGCATAATTGGCTTAGGCCAAAAATGTCCACAATAGCCAAAGTGTGGAAAGAGCCCTGCTGTCCATCAACAGATGAATGCCAGGATAAAGAAGTTATCTCTCTCTCCCTCTCACTGTCAGTCTCTCTCTCTCTCTCTCTCTCTCTCTCTCTCTCTCTCTCTCTCTCTGACACTCATACACGTACACACGTGAGTGCACGTGCAATTGAATTCTCCCAAGCCATCAAAAAGAATGACCTCTTGCCATATTGTGCAAAGTGATATAAATTCGTCAGAGAAAGATACATATGATTTCACTCATAAGTTTAAGTGGAGAAAAAACAGAAGAACATGGGGGAAGGGAACGAAAAAGGAAATAAGTGTAAAACAATGAGGCAAACAACGGGAGAACCCTAGGAAACAAAGTGAGAGTGTGCCAGGAAGGGAGGTGGTAGGGGGGATGGGATATCTGGGTGATGGGCATGAAGGAAGTCTTAAGTCTAGGAAACTCTAGGACACAGCCTGAAGGTTGCTGGAAGGGAGGTGGTTGGGGAGATGGAGTCATTGGGTGAGGGACATGAACGAGGGCTCTTGCTGTGATGAGGCCTGGGTGTTATATGCAGCTGATGAGTCATTCAATTCTACCCCTGAAACTAAACTCCACTGCACTCCACTACAGTAAACATAAATCCTAGAGGACTACACAGGGGGTAACATTGTTGGCAGTACGAAAATCATTTTTATTTTAAGTTTTTATTGTAATTTTTCAGTGTGCCACAATTCACTGTTTATGCACCACAGCCACTGTAGGAAAAATCTTAATTAGTTCGTGTCATGAGGTAAGGGAAACGTATTTAAAGTAAAGCATGTGGGCTTCATCACAAGGAAAAGCTTCTGCACCCTGAAGACAATAATCAATGTGCAAACCTAAAAGGCAACCTTCAGGACAGGGGAAGATAATTGCAAATGACTTTCTAGGAACGGGTAAGATCCAAAGCAGATAAAGAACTTATCAAATGAACACTTAAAAAACAAGCCATCCTGTTAAAAAAAAATGGGCAAAGTAGCATGAATAGACTTCATTCCGGAAACAGGTGTCCAGGTCCCATTCTGATCCAGTGGTAAGGGAGAGCAATCAGTGTTTGATATCTGAAAAGGAACAGTGGCATTCGTGTCCCTGAGTGCTTGGTTGGCCAGCTGGTGTAAACAGTGCTCAGTAACCAGGTTGCTTCCCTCCACTGGCTGATCCAGATGCCTTCTTTGTGAAGAAGGGATAAGCCATGTACGTGCAGTATGCCCTGGGAATTAGCGAGAGCAGAAACTGCCCAAGGTCCCATTCTCAAGAGCTGAGAAGCAGTGGTAAGTACCCACCTGGTACTGTTGAACCTCTACTGTCTCTCTCCACCGGTGAGCAGGGTAGGGGAAACAACCAAGTCCAGAAGCTGTCCCTCTCTTTCTCAGGGGAGAATGACAGCCATTTGCTCACAGGGGTCCCATATGCAAACAATGGAGATTTCTCTTTTCCCAACTACACAGACGTTAGCTTTTTGGGATGTGGCCCAATTGCCAGGTCATAGTGCACCGCCATTCACACAGGAGGCCATTCACATCTCCCCTCGTGAACTTTAACTTTCTGTGTATCCAGGTTGACCCTTTCATTCATTTCTAAGGGTTTATTTACTGATTTATGTGAGAGAGTAGGAGGAGAGTACACATGACTAGGGGGAGGGACAGGATGAGAGGAGCATCAAGTAGACTCCCTGCTGAGCAGAGAGCTGGTCTTGGGGCCCATATCAAAACCCATGAGATCTTTACCTCAGCTGCAAACAAGTCAGGTGCTTAATCCCTGGAGCCCACCAGAGGGATCTATGCTTTTGTTTTTACCTGAAACTAGATGACACCAAGGCATCACTCCCAGCCAGTGTCTCAGAGCACTAGCCTTGCTAGTGCTGCACAGATCTTAGGACTGTGGGAATGTTGTGCCAGGGGCCCCTCAAAAGATGCTTTCAGAACAATTGGGACATCAGGAACCTTCACAGCTTTGAAGAGGCTCAGCAGGAAATGATTGTGTGTAGGCCAAACTATAGAGCTTTGGGGGGATGTGGCCTCTTTCCTGGGACAAGGGAAACAATTTAGTTTTCTCCCTCCCAGGTTTTCTTGCTGTTTCTTTTTCTTTCCTTCTGAACTGTAGAACATGGATCCTCTCAGTGGACATTCCCATAACCTTCCATTTTTGGGCCTAGATCTTTGCTCAAAGCCAATGCAGATGGAGCTCTCACTCACATTGCCATCACCCAAAGATTTTGATGACTTCACACTTTGATTCTGGGTAAGTGAGCCTAATTGGCATCTGGTATCTCCCCAGCACGGTGGTCCTCCTGTCCCTGGATAGTTGATGCTGAAAGGTCTGTGGCCAGTGCACTGACGATTAGCCATACCATCACCACACACATGCCACTCTCACAGCTGCATATATCACATACAATTGGGCACCCCTAGACAGCACAGAAACAGCAGGCCCGGGCACACTTCCATCCCATGCCCACGGTACAAACTACACAGACCCACCACCCACAGCACAGGACCTGCAGACCCAGCACCCATACATCACACCCACTGAACACATATACCAAACACCTGCACACTACACATAGTTCACCCCATATGAGACTTACACAATAAACACTCCACTCCTACAGAGAACACATTCATAGGCTCTGTACTCACCCTTGACACATAGAAGACACATAATAGGCATACACCACACACACACACACCATACCCATGACACAGACACAAACACACATATTACCACACAATCACCACACATACACTGTGCCCATACGCAACATACACCACACATGTGCTACACACAAAACTCACACCCAACACATGACCATGTGCTTATAACATACAGAGCACACACCAAGTTCACCACAGACACACACACACACCATGCAACATACACAATGTGCGCCACACACCTACTGTACCCACACCAACCAAAAACCATACATACACAGCTCGCATCCACCACAGACTCACCTTTGGTTTACCTCCTATACAACACAGTCAAACTAAAAGCGCCCAATATATTTATCACAAGCACATTCCCACCATGGAGCACAGTGCTTCCTCATGCACACACACACAGTCACACACACACACACACACACACACAGAAGGCACACAGTTCCCCTATCCTACATAAACTCTCACGCACCACAGACACGACACTCTTATCTCGTAGATGACATACTCACCTCTCCTTAATCAATACCTCACACAAACCACGAAACACACACAGTTTGTATGTAACACACACTCACACACACACACACACTGCCAAACACACACACACACGGCTTTGAAACATGCACACCAGCAATCTTAAACACACAGGACACATATCATGCACACACATGCACTTACCCACCCAGACATGACACATGCTCACACAATCACAAGTATGCCGCACACACAGGAACCCCACAAACACCACACAAATGCCAACCAACAACAACACCAAGAAACCCCAGGAGCTGCACACACATGGCTCACAATAGTCGCACCACCCATCCAACACCAACACTTCTCAGTCGCACACAGACCGGCACCACACACATTCAGCACTTACCCGTGCACCATGAAAACACATGAACACTGCACACAACACTTATAGGGCACACACACCAAATGGCCACCAAACGTGCACAACACCTCCACAAAAGGCTCAGCCCACCTACCATATACATCATCCATACAACGCAAACACACACCACACACCATATAAACAGTACACAACAAAGGACACCACACACATCCCCCACACCCACACATACTGGACCCATTTACCACATGGACCTCACAAACAACAGGCACATAACACGTACAACACATAGGCCCCCCACACAGCTACCCACCTGATATAGAGCACACATACTACCCAATACAATGCACATACTACACATATTCCACACAGAACATATGTCTCAAACACACATGACACACATACAAAGCACCAACCCACCACAACACCACAAAGTCACTGGACACATGTATACACAATCATGCCACCTATTCCCCTCTTGCACACTACAGCTGCACCAAGAATCACCACACTTACAGCGCCCTCCCACCCCGCATACACTGTCTACACGCCACAAGGCCAGTGCTCACCCACGCCTCATATCACCACAGACGGAGTAGAGAAAACTCAACATGCTGGCCTGACACACACAGCCCTGGCATATGCCAAATGCACACACAGAAACCACACAAACACCAACATACACAGAAGTACTTTTCACAGTGTAATGCACTCTGCCCATGCATGTACACTGTCCACACGGGCCCCTAACAACACAGCACACATAAATTCCAGGAACTCACCACACTTCAACCACAGAAAACCATGTCAAACATACACAACACACACCATGCACAAGCCACAATACACCACGCACACCACCCATCTCCCACCAACACACCACACACGGACCACAGAGAAAGACACCACACACACACATACACACACCACACACTCACCATGGATACACCACACTCAGACCACACAGACCACCCAACACCACACCACACTAACACCATGCACAGAACACACAAATCACCCCCGCACAACACATACACCACCAGCACACTGCAAGTATGTCACCTAGACACTCCACATATGCCCCCACCCAAACACTCTACACAAACACCAAGAATACACCATGCAAAACACATCTCCAACATACACAAACCACACACATAACACACAAAGCACACCAGTCAAGATCTGCGTTCAAACCACAGAGGTACATGCCCATATACAACACACCTCCATAGACCACACATACACCACCCAAGCCAGAACACCTGTCCCGCTCACTTCACACACATACCATGCCACGCACGAGTCACATAATGAGCACAGACAGAAAGACAGACACACACACACACACACATGCAAACATGCACACACAAACACACCACAGGCCGGCTTAGTTCCTGGATCGCTGGTGTGTATCCAGCTTGTTTCCCTCTCCCGGCTCCTAGAGAGCAGTTCCTTAGGAAGAGAAGAGAGTTCCCCCATGCACAGAACTCTCCATGGCATAGCCTGCCCAGAGAGAGCCCTTGCATTTAATACCGCACTCATTTCCACCTGGAAACACGGGAGAGTCACCCCTCCCCCAAAGCACCCTTGCTATCCCTGAGCCACTCCTCCGTGTAGTCGTTGGTGGGAAGGACAGGAAAAAGAGCCAAGGCCAGAAGCTTTCTCTCTATGTTGGCAGGAAGAATTGAGGCCTTGTGCTGACAGGGCTCCCAGGTGTAGCCAGGGGAGGTTCCCTTTGCCCGAGCCTACAGGTGTTTCCTATTCCTGACATGGTTGGCTCACCGGGAAATTGTGCCCCTCACTTCATTTTTTTTTATTTCTTTATTTCACAGAGAGAGATTACAGGCATGCAGAGAGGCAGGCAGAGAGAGAGAGACAGAGAAGGAAGCAGGCTCCCTGCTGAGCCGAGAGCCCAATGCGGGACTCGATCCCAAGAACCCGAGATCATGACCTGAGACGAAGGCGGAGGCTTAACCCACTAAGCCACTCAGGCACCCCCCTCACTTCAATTTCAACACTGCCACATTGTCATCTCTCTTAAAGAACTCTGGACCTCTCTTTCCATGACCATCTATTGATTCCTCAACCCACCCATACTAGGTTCAGCCTTGAGGTCCTTCAGAGCCTATGTCTCCAAACAATAGTCTCTCCTTTAAACTTGGAGTCGGGCGGAGTCTTCCGACCTGTGCATTAGGTTGGGTCCCAGGATCCCTTGTGATTTGGTCTCAGAACCAAATCCAGCTCTTCTGGAGGTGACCTAATTGCCAGGGCATAGTGCACAGCCAATCACACAGGAGGCCATTCTTATCTCTCCTTGTGAACCTTAACTTTCTGTGTATCCAGGTTGACCCATTCATTCATTCTTAAGGGTTAATTTACTGATTCATGTGAGAGGAAAGGAGGAGAGTACACATGACTAGGGGGAGGGGCAGGATGAGAGGAGCTTCAGGTAGACTCACTGCTGAGCAGTGAGCTGGTCTTGGGGCCCAGTCTCCCAACCCATGAGATACTGACCTCAACTGCAAACAAGAGTCAGTGCTTAACCCCTGGAGCCCACCAGAGGGATCTACGCTTTTGTTTTTACCTGAAACTAGATGACACCAAGGCATAACTCCCAGCCAGTGTCTCAGAGCACTAGCCTCGATAGTGCTGCACAGATCTTAGTACTGAGGGAATGTTGTGGCAGGGTTCCTCAAAAGTTGCTGTCAGAACAATTGGGACATCAGGAACCTTCACAGCTTTGAAGAGGCTCAGCAGAAAATGATTGTGTTTAGGCCAAACTATAGTGTTTTGTGGGGAGGTGGCCTCTTTCCTGGGACAAGGGGAAAATTTTAGTTCTCTCCATCCCAGGTTTCCTTTTTGTTTTTTTTTTTCTTTCCTTCTGAACTGTAGAACTTGGATCCTCTCAGTGGACATTCCCATAACCTTCCATTTTTGGGCCTAGGTCTTTGCTCAAAGCCAATGCGGATGGAGCTCTCACTCACACTGCCATCACCCAAAGATTTTGATGACTTCTCATTTTGATTCTCGGTAAGTGAGCCTAATTGGCATCTGTTATGTCCCCAGCACGGTGGCCCTCCTGTCCCTGGATAGTTGCTGCTAAAAGGACTGTGGCCAGTGCACTGACGATTAGCCATACCATCACCACACACATGCCACTCTCACAGCTACATATATCACATACAATTGGGCACCCCTAGACAGCACAGAAACAGCAGGCCCGGGCACACTTCCATCCCATGCCCACGGTACAAGCTACACAGACCCACCACGCACAACACAGGGCCTGCAGACCCAGCACCCATACCTCACATGCACCGATACACATATACCAAACACCTGCACACTACACATAATTCACCCCATAGGGGACTTACACCACAAACACACCACTCCTATGGAGAACACATTCATAGGCTCTGTACTCACCCTTGACACACAGAACACACACAATAGGCATACACCACACACACACGATACCAACGCCACAGAAACACACATATTACCACACAATCAACACACATACACTGTGCCCATACACAACATACACCACACATGTGCTACACACAAAACGCGCACCCAACACATCACCACAGGCTTATAACATACAGAGCACACATCAAGTTCACCACAGACACACACACACACACCTTGCAACATACACAATGTGCGCTACACACCTACTGTACCCACACCAAACAAAAACCATACAGAGCTCACATCCACCACAGACTCACCTTTGATTTACCTCCTATACAACACATTCAAACCAAAAGCACCCAATATATTTATCACAAGCACATCCCCTCCATGGAACATAGTGCGTGCTCATGCGCACACACACGCACACACACACAGAAGGCACACAGTTCCCAAATCCTACAGAAACTCACAGGCACCACAGACATGACACTCATATCTCGTAGTAACATACTCACCACTCCACTACCAGCCAATACCTCACAAACACCCCGACACACACACAGCCTGTATGTACCACACACTCACACACACACACACACACACACACACACACTATGCAAAACACACACAGATGCCTACGAAGCATGCACACCAGCAATCATAAATACACAGGACACTTACTGCACAAACACATGCACTTACCCCCACAAACATCACACATGCACACACAATTACACGTATGCCGCACACATAGGAACCCCACAAACACCCCCACAAATGCCAACCACCAACAACACCAAGAAACCCCAGGAGCTACACACACATGGCCCACAAGTGTCTCAACACAAATCCAACGCCAGCACTTGTCAGTCGCACCACACACATTCCGCACTCACCTGTACACCATAAAAACACATGAAAACCGCACACAACTCTTATAGGGCACGCACACCAAATGGCCACCAAACGTGTACAGCACCTCCAACACAGGCTCAGCCCACCTACCATATACATCATCCATACAACACAAACACTCACCACACACCATATAAACAGTGCACAACAGAGGAGGAGTCAAGATGGCAGAGAAGTAGCAGGCTGAGACGACATCAGGTGGCAGGAAATCAGCTAGATAGCCTATCAAACCATTCCGAACACCTACGAATCCAACAGGAGATCGAAGAGAAGAAAAACAACAATTCTAGAAACAAAAAATTGACCACTTTCTAAAAGGTAGGACCAGTGGAGAAGTGAATGCAACGCAAGGGGAAGATAGACCCCAGGGGGAGAGGCCAGCTCCTAGCAAGCGGCGGAACAATGGAGCACAAAATCAGGACTTTTAAAAGTCTGCTCCAGGGAGGGACATCACTCCAGAGGCTAAACTGGGGTGAAGACCTCGCGGGGACACCGTGGACTCAGGTCCCACAGGGTCACAGAAAGATCGTGGGTGTCTGAGTATTGCAGAGCTCACAGGTATTAGAGCAGGGAAGCCGGCTGCGGAGACAGAGCCAAGGAGTGAACTCTGAGCTCGGGGTTTCCTAGAGCCGTGGTCTGCGACACGGGCCAGTACTCTGTGCGAGGGGTCCCCACAAGATCCGGGGAGACTCCGACCTGGGAGAGCTCAGGGATCTGTGGGGTTCGGAGACTCCAGGTAGGACTCTGCCAGAGACAGAGATGCTTGGTCACAGGGTGGGTGACCTCGGAGCACAGCCAGAAGCCAGTGAGACGGAACTGATTACGCATGATTTTCTCCAAGCGCGGCGGGAGGCTGGGGAGATGAGAGTGATTAAGTGCTTTTCTCTGAAGGCGCACTGAAGACTGGGGCCCGGAGCTCTCGGCTCCTCTGAGCCGAGATTGGGATTGGGAGATTGGGAGGCCGCCATTTTCATTCCCATCCTCCGGAACTCTACGGACAGCGTTCAGGGAACAAAAGCTCCCGAAAGTGAACCTGAGAGGATTACTTAGCCCGGCCCCTGGTAAGGGCGGTACAATTCTGCCTGGGGCAGAGACACTTGAAAATCACTACAACAGGCCCCTCCCCCAGAAGATCAACAAGAAATCCAGCCAAGACCAAGTTCACTTAACAAGGAGAACAGCGGATTCTTATCTGGACAAAATGACAAGGCAGAAAAACTCACCACAAAAAAAAGAACAGGAGGCAGTACCGAAGGCTAGGGACCTAATCAATACAGACATTGGTAATATGTCAGATCTGGAATTCAGGATGATGATTCTCAAGGTTCTAGCTGGGCTCAAAAAAGGCATGGAAGATATTAGAGAAACCCTGACAGGAGAAATAAAAGCCCTTTCTGGAGAAATAAAAGAACTAAAATCTAATCAAGTTGAAATTTAAAAAGCTATTAATGAGGTGCAATCAAAAATGGAGGCTCTTGCTGCTAGGATAAATGAGGCAGAAGAAAGAATTAGTGATATAGAAGACCAAATGACAGAGAATAAAGACGCTGAGCAAAAGAGAGACAAACAACTACTGGACCACGAGGGGAGAATTCGAGAGATAAGTGATACCATAAGATGAAACAACATTAGAATAATTGGGATTCCAGAAGAAGAAGAAAGAGAAAGAGGAGCAGAAGGTATACTGGAGAGGATTATTGTAGAGAATTTCCCTAATATAGCAAGGGGAACAAGCATCAAAATCCAGGAGGTGCAGAGAACACCCCTCAAAATCAATAGGAATCGGTCCACACCCCGCCATCTAATAGTAAAGTTTACAAGTCTTAGCTACAAAGAGAAAATCCTGAAAGCAGCACGGGACAAGTAGTCTGTAACATACAATGGTAAAAATATTAGGTTGGCAGCAGACTTATCCACAGAGACCTGGCAGGCCAGAAAGAACTGGCATGATATATTCAGAGCACTAAACGAGAAAAACATGCAGCCAAGAATACTTTATCCAGCTAGGTTATCATTGAAAATAGAAGGAGAGATAAAAAGCTTCCAGGACAATCAAAAACTGAAAGAATTTGTAAACACCAAACCAGCTCTACAGGAAATATTGAAAGGGGTCCTCTAAGCAAAGAGAGAACCTAAAAGTATTATCAGAAAGGAACAGAGACAATATACAGTAACAGTCACCTTACAGGCAATACAATGGCACTAAATTCATATCTCTCAATAGTTACCCTGAACGTAAATGGGCTAAATGCCCCAATCAAAAGACACAGGGTTTCAGAATGGATAAAAAAACAAAACCCATCCATATGCTGCCTACAAGAAACTCATTTTAGACCTGAAGACACCTCCAGATTGAAAGTGAGGGGGTGGAAAACAATTTACCATGCTAATGGACATCAGAAGAAAGCTGGGGTGGCAATCCTTATATCAGATCAATTAGATTTTAAGCCAAAGACTATAATAAGAGATGAGGAAGGACACTATATCATACTCAAAGGGTCTGCCCAACAAGAAGATCTAACAATTTTAAATATCTATGCCCCTAACATGGGAGCAGCCAACTATATAAACCAATTAACAACAAAATCAAAGAAACACATTGACAAGAATACAATAATAGTTGGAGACTTTAACACACCCCTCACTGAAATGGACAGATCATCCAAGCAAAAGATCAACAAGGAAATAAAGGTCTTAAATGACACACTGGACGAGATGGACATCACAGATATATTCAGAACATTCTACCCCAAAGCAACGGAATACACCTTCTTCTCTAGTGCCCATGGAACATTCTCCAGAATAGATCACATCCTGGGTCATAAATCAGGTCTCAACCGGTATCAAAAGATTGGGATCATTCCCTGCATATTTTCAGACCACAATGCTCTGAAGCTAGAACTCAATCACAAGAGGAAATTTGGAAAGAGCACAAATACATGGAGACTCAACAGCATCCTTCTAAAGAACGAATGGGTCAACCAGGAAATTAATGAAGAATTGAAAAAAACCATTGAAACAAATGATAATGAAAACACAACGGTCCAAAATCTGTGGGACACAACAAAGGCAGTCGTGAGAGGAAAATATATAGCGATACAAGCCTAGCTCAAGAAACAGGAAAGGTCTCAAATACACAACCTAACCCTACACCTAAAGGAGCTCTAGAAAGAACAACAAAGAAAGCCTAAACCCAGCAGGAGAAGAGAAATAATAACGATCAAAGCTGAAATCAATGAAATAGAATAAAAAAAAACAATAGAACAAATCAATGAAACTAGGAGCTGGTTCTTTGAAAGAATTAATAAGATTGATAAACCCCTGGCCAGACTTATCAAAAAGAAAAGAGAAAGGACCCAAATAAATAAAATCATGAATGAAAGAGGAGAGATCACAACCAACACCAAAGAAATACAAACAATCATAAGAACATATTATGAACAACTCTATGCCAACAAATT
>RCUC01138434.1:0-29961 GCA_003697995.1 Taxidea taxus jeffersonii | reverse complement strand
GAGGAGCTGCTGCATGCAGATGAGGCTCTTTTCTTTACCCTCCGCTCGCCCTGATTTGCATGACTAAGCGTTTCTGCCTTTTTAAAAAATGTGTTTGTTTGTTTCTTGATTGTTGTTGTGTCTCCTATGGAGGAAAGCAATTACTTGCTCACTGGACAGAGACCTAAATCTGGCAAAAGCCCAGGTCTGCTTGGCCTGGCAGAGGGGAGGCAGCCAGCCACACTCCGTCGGTAGGGATCATTCCAGAACACACAGCCCCGTGGAGGTGGGGTAAAAATCACTTGCGTCTTCAGCAGACTCCCTAATAGTGCAACAAAGGAGAATTAGATTGGACCAAAGGGCAGAAAGGACTCTGTCCTTATAAAATCCAGCTCAAGCTAACAAGGAGCTCAAAGACATCTCTAAATGCGGCTGTGCATTCCCCGAGGAAAGAGAAGACATTGCTAATTCTGTTCAGACTTTTGGTTCTCAACTCTATCAGAGCCAATGCCTGGTTTTTAAAACAAAGATTTTATGATTTCTCTTCAACTGAAATGAAATTCCTCGTCAGTGTAACTTACCTACATGCCTATTTTTTAATCAATGTCCTATCCTGAGTATAAGATAAAGGGGAAAGGAAAGGAATTTGTAATAAAACACTTTTCAAAATGCAAGAACTCTGGCACAACTCAATGGGAGGCTATACTAGTCACCCGATGCCCAAACTTGGACAGAGAATCCCAGGGAATGAAGCTACAAACGCAGACCAGCGACAGCTGTGTTGCGGGGGGCGGGGGGGGGCGCCTCAGACGCCATGAGAGGCTTTGCCTTTGGTCTTACAAGTTTTCAACCTGGCGAACAGACCTTGGGAAAGTCCTGAACAATTCAGAGTATGGTCTTCCCTCAGTTGATACCATAGTTTCATTCCTGAAGACCTGGTATACTTTAAAACAATGAAAAACAATTTTGTATGTGTCTATGTGAAATGGAATTCGGTTCCGGGCTCAGGTCATCTTAAACAGTTTTTAATCTGTGGGAGCAACCAGAATGTCATTCAAAATTAGTGCCGATGCATGAGGAACACAGAGGAGCTGTGGGCTCGGAGATCAGGCCCAGAATCAGGCCTGGGGGCAGGGGGCAGACCCCATTCAGTTAGGAAATGAATCCAGAGAGAAGCAGCAGTTTGCCCAAGGTCCCACAGCCAGAGAGCAGCAAGGTTGGGGCTTAAACAGGACTCTGTTAGAACAAAGGGTTTAAATCCAACTCCATCGGGATTTCCTCCCCTTTTCAGCCACCTCTTGGTAGACGCTATAGAAGCCCAGCGACCATGTGGTCCCCACATAAGACGGATGGATTAAATCTCTGATTTTCCCCCAAACCAGAGGAGGGTCCCCGGGGCCCCCCCATCTATCATAAGAATGTTGGGAAGGGAGGGTGGTAGGGTTGGTGTCCTGCCTGGACCCCCTTTCCTGACCTCGTGACCCAGCTGCTTTGAGTCACAGCTGAGAGGCCCACAGGTGTCCCCTCCCCAGAGAGAGAACAGCCCTAAGGCCAAATGAGGAAGCCATGATCCCCACGCACACCCCGGAGCAGCCGATCACCAAGGACGGAGTGACATGGAGATACAAAGGCCAGCCCTCTTGCCTCAAGTGGAGACCCGCTCTGGGATACAGTTCCCGCTCCAGGGCTCTCCATGGGCCCGGGCTGACCGTGCTTGCTTAGCTTTTTGCTCTGTTCTGCGCCTCACTCCCTTCTCTTAGGCGCGCCTCTTCAATAGATCACGTGTGTAAGGAGCTCCATCACAGTCTCTGCTTCAAAAATGGACCTGATCTAGGGTCAAGATCAAGAGACCAGTGAGGCGACTGTGGCAATAATCAGGTGAGCGTTGACAGTAGCTTGGACCAAGATGGCAACCGGGGTGGGTGGAGAGGCGAGCCGGTGAATATTTGGAACGTTGGCGACTTCATTAGGTGCTACTGCACTCTGGCTCCAGCGAGCTAACCCTGGGACCAGCAAAATACCTCCCACAAAGAGATCTGAACCCCAGCCTTGGGAAGGGGTCCCCTTCCAAGTCTGTCCTTTCTCGGGGGACTCTCCCTTCCCCCAGGAAACCAGCTAGTCTTTTGTTATACCCCATGGTGACTCTTTTATCATAGCTGAATAATTCTTTACATAACACTTCCCCTGTTTAAATCACCCCATAGCTCTGCCTCTCTTTGGGGCCCAGGCTGCTGCAATCCGCATAGGTAGGACCCAGCAAAAAGCCAACTGGTAAAGACACTCGATAGAGTCTCAGCCCCGGGATTACGGAACAGTCTAGAAGGGTGGGCTGGAGGCTGAGAAACCAGCTTGGTAACCAGCATGCCATCATTTCCTGCCTTAACATTCCATGACTCCCGATCTTTCTAGTCATCCTCAAAAGGGCCTATGGGAAGAGCACTTACTTGGAAATCAGAGAATAGACATTCTAGTCTCCTGTCGACTACTCACTCTCTGGATAACCCTTCGCCGGCCTTGGTTTGCTCCCTGCCAAAGGAAACGGTCACCCCAGGTGCTCTAAGATCCTCCTCATTGTGAAACTGCTGTGACTAAGTGAGAGAGACACCTGCAGCCGTGGTCTTTGAACTCTAACGTGCCCCATGATGGTAATGGATTCCCCGTCCGGTGATGCCCGGAGGCTGACACCTCCCTTTCTCACGCCCCCCCCAAACCATCAGCATTTCCTGACAGCTCGACACCCCCAAGTAGATTCTGAGACCATGCACTTCTCTCCTCTCTACCTCTCCCCGTCTTTACCCAGGACGGATGAACAGTGTCCTTCATTCTGAGCGCCAGCTTTCCTTCTGCCTCTCTGAACCTGAGCTAGATAGAGGGTCCCCCCAGCAAAAGCCCTGGTCTACTGAGCTTCCTGGTAGACAACACACACGTGTTGGGTCCTCCCCACCTCCACCACTCCCTGCCACCCGCACAGGCTCACATGCCATTTCTACACTGCAAGTCACCATGTCACTCCTTTGCATGAATCTCTCCGATGATTTCCGGTCAAATACAATCCAGACTCCCTACGGTGACCCAGGAAGCCCTGCACGATCTGCTCCCTGAGCCCTCCTGTCACAGGCCACTTCCTTTCCTGCTCCGACCCGCAGTGCTGTTCACTACCTCCCCCACCCAGGACCTGTGTTCCCGAACATTCTGGAATGTTCTAGCTGGCTGCTTCTCATCGGTAAGATTTACCCATCGGAGAACTAGTCCCTGCCAGCCTTGTAGAAAGCAGACCTCCATGGTCCTCACCTTCTGTCCGGTCATCCCGCGTGAGCCTTTCTTGCATGATTTCGATGTATCTCATTTATTCATTGGTTGATTACCTCTTGCTGTCTTCCCAGTCGGAATGGAAGCCGCAGGACGCCAGGGACCTTGTCTGCCCTGTTCAGTATTTTATCCCCAACAGGGAGCACAGTGCCTGGGATAGTCAGTACTTAATAAATATTTATGAATGACTAAACAAGAGAACGTAAGTGGGATCGGCTGTAGACAGCCCATGGTTGTTTACCCGCTTCCTGTTTCTAGGAGTCTGGCAAAGCTCTTACGCGCACCTTCCTCATTCACCACCTACTTCTCTGGCTCTGAGCACTCGCCCCATGTGTGAGTCAGAGCAGTTAGCTGAAAACAACAGAACTCATACCAGTCAATTTAAGCAGAAAAGGAATTTACAACAACATAGTGGGTGGCTGGAAGATTTCCCAGAGGGACCAGATAATCAAACCTAAAGGCCGCATAGCTAAGAACTTGGTCCCACAATCATCGCACAGAGCTATGCACAGAAAGATGCCTCCACTAGCCCTGGACACAGACACTGGGGCTCCCACTGCTCAAAGCATGGACGCATAGCCCCTCTCACTCACTGGCTGTCCCCAGAACCGATTTCATGAGGTTCCTGTTTCCCCACGTGACAAGACTCCCATTCAAAGTTTACGTACGTGGGTGCCGTGATGAACACAACCAGAGTCCCCCGTCTCCAGCCCTAGCTGCAAGGGAGGCTGGTGGCCTGAGTCGCTGGACCATTTTTAAGGTGTCAAGTTTTCCCGGTTTGCCGCTCACAGGAAAGGAGATCGGAGTTTCTGTGCAGCTAAACGAAGTCCCGATGCTCCCTCCACATCCCAGGCGGGTAGCCATGGAAGAGCCATTTTCCCCTTAAACCGCTGGCTCTTCCCACACCAGAAGGCTGCAATAAATCATCCCCCAATTACGTGTGTCCTCAAGGGTGACACACAGCACCGGGACGGCTTCCCCAAAGGCCTCTCTGTCTCTTCAGCCCTTTTGCTTCAAGGCAAGGAAGACATGGTTGAACTGCTGTCCAAGTAGCTCGAGTCATTACTTATTCTCCCTCAGCATGGAGCCAACCTCAAGATCAATGCGGTTGTTCCTGATAGATTTTTCTATGCTAAACATCGGGTGTCGTAAACATCGGGTGTCGACGCAGCCTGCAAGAGGATGGAGCCAGCCAGCCCAGGATTTACACGTCGGACACGGGGAAAACGGGCAGAGAGAAGGCTGCCCCCGAACCCCTGCAAATGTCTACAGCAAACATTCTCTCCTTTCCTCCTCCCTTGCCTCAGGAAATATGTATTGGCTGTCTGCTGTATGCCCAGGGGTATGCTAGAAGCAGGACAGATGCTGCTGAGAAGAAAAAGAAAGACCCGGCCCCTGCCTTCGTGGATGGTTGATTTGGCGGTAGGAGGCGGGAGGGCAGATGCTAACCAGCCGTTCAGACCAGTGTAATACGCAGACTAAGACCAGCCCATCCTTTCAAAGCCAGCGCAGTCCTGTTCCTCGCCTGCTCGGAAGCCTCTGGCTTCTTCCCCACATCCAGAGTGATGTCTACACCCTGCCAGCCCCACGGATGTGACTGTCGCTGCCTCCCCGACGGCCTCCTGACGTTCTTCCCAGACTTCCTGGGCCCAGACGCGCGAGCCTTCCCTCTGTTTCTTCTGCTTTATTTAGACCACTGTTATTCTGAGTCTCCGCCACACTCAATCAAGCCAACCCCAACCAAAATAGCACACTGGGGAGATGTCTATTTTTAGGGCAAGGTGAAGCCGTAGAAGTATTTAGAAAGCAGGGTGACGTGGGCTTGGTGTATCCAGTAACTGGTCCGGTTGCCTCGAGGAGACCGGGTGGGTATTGGGTGAGGAGGTGGGTGAGCCCTTCTGTCCTCCCACTGTGTAGAGGACCCTGAGACAGAGGCAGGGGAGAGATTCTGTCGAAACAAGCCAAGACCTGGAAGGTCTTGGCTCCTAAGTGGATCCCCTGGGCAACCGCAAGGTTTGAGGTAGGTTATGTTTCTAGACCCCGACTTCGCTATCTGTTACCCCAAGAAAACCCATGTGTCTTGTCAGAAATGAACAGAAGAGGGAAGCCTGGGTGGCTCAGTCAATCAAGTGTCTGTCTTCGGCTCAGGCCATGATCTTGGGGTCCTGCGATGGAGCCCCGCACTGGGCTCCCTGCTCAGTGGGGAGTCTGCTTCTCCCCCCTGCCTGCCCCTCCCCCTGCTTGCACCCGCTCTTTTTTTCTTCTCTCTCTCTGACAAATAAATAAAATCTTAACCAAAAAAAAGGAAAGAAATGAACAGAAGAGGAGGCAGAATCTGTGGTGTCTGCAATCATGGTTACAGAGAGACCTGGGAAGAGGAGCGCCCTTGAGGCCCTCAGCCAGGAGGCTGGGTTTGCCCCCTCACAGTGCATCTCTGGCTGCTGGGATGGGGAGTGACCAGCGCGCGGCAAGGAGCTCCACCGGATACCTGGTCGGGGAGGCCTCGCTAAGGAGACAGTGCGTGAGCACGGAGTTGCCAAACACAGATCCAGGGGAGGACGATCTAACCGACACTTATGACCCCGTTTGCACTTAGAACTCATTTAATCCCCATAAAGGCCCACGGAGGAAGGGTGACTGTTGGCCCATTTGCCAGAGGAGGAAACCAAGGTAGAAGGAGGTGAAGCCCCCATCTCAGGACCACCCCCGCGCTCAGGACAGGAGCTGTCCCCGGGGAGCGGGGTGCAGGCCGCGTGCACAAGAGTCGGCGGGAGGACGAACAACAGTAAGCACGGCCGCATTCACCCAGCACCCACATCGTGCCGGGCTCCCATCTGAACCTCACAGGGACCGACCCACCTAGTCCTCACACCCACGCTCTGAGGTGGGGGCTCCGAGGTGGGACAGAGGAGGAAACTGAGGCACAGAGGGTGTAAGCAACGTTCCCCAGGCTGTTCCCGGATTGAAGCCCAGGCCCTCTGACTCCAGACATGCCGCTCCTAACGGCCGCACACACCGCCCACGCTCGCACACGCGCACACACACGTGCACACAGACACCAGATGACATTTACCGGAAGAGTGTGAACCCCCACGTGGAGCGTCATGAGCACTTCTGGGGGCTGTTTTCCACATACTGGGAGAGCCTGAGTGGCAGCCCAGCCATGTGGTACATGAGCACATATAAGAAGGGGCTGGGGAGGGGTGTCTGGGGGCTCAGTCGGTTAAGTGTCTGCCTTTCATGTCCCAGAGTCCTGGGATCGAGCCCCGCATCTGGCTCTCTGCTCGGCGGGAAGCCTGCTTCTCCCTCTCCCACTCCCCCTGCTTGTGTTCCCTCTCTCTTGCTGTGTCTCTCCCTGTCAAATAAATAAAATATTTTAAAAAAAGGCGGGGGCGAGGCTATGGAGCACAGAATCCTGATTTCTTCCACCAGCACAGGGCTTGTCAAATACAGTGCGTGCAGTTAAACCCAGGGTCCCTCTCTTACTAGCTGTGGGACAAGTAGAGCAAACCCTTCACCATCCTGGGCCTCAGTTTCCCCCTGACCCCAAGACACAGCTAACACCACTGCCCCTCTCCAAGGGCTGCTGTCAGGATTCGATGAACACCTGTGCATGCTTAGAACATGCCCAGCATACCATAGGTGCTCCACAAATGTTGGCCAATACACTTAAGCTAAGTGGTCCACTCTCAGGCTCCCCAGAGCAGGACAGCCCCCTCAAGCCTTGGGGGATGAGAGCCTCTGCGTGGTGTCATTGTTTCAAAGCATCCTTGTGTCAAGCGCCCAGTGAGCTGTCCCACACCAGCCGGAGACTCCTCTAGCCTTTGTCTTGCTGGGCTGGGCCAATAAAATCCCACACCGCAGGGTCGTATTTTCTTCTTCTCTCTGCCTGTTTCTTTTCTCTGTGGATCAACCACAAAGATAACAGCTGTGCTTGGTTTTTGTGTTTTAATAATTGTAATAATGCCCAGGAAATTGGGTGGCTTAGGGACTTGGTGCTGGAGAGGAGCTGTCACTGTGCGAACAGACGGGGGAGGGAAGAGGGAGAGTCAAGGGCAGGGAAGACAAGGACCCTCAGGGAGGGCAAGAGAATAGCTTGAAAGGCGTCAACGGCCCAAATTAAATTAAATTAAATTAAATGTCGTGGGGGCTTCCACTATGTCAGAAATCCCAGGAAGAGAGACAAGGGCACCTGCAGGCAGCTTCTGTCCCTTGTCCTCCCACGGAGACTAGACCCGTCCCCTCACTAGGGCTATGGCGCTGACCCACGGCCCTGCCAACCTCACCCACCTCGACTCTGTGCTCCCTACCCCTGCGGCCACATTGGCCCTGCTGTTCCCCGAAACGCACCCCAATATGGTCCCACCTCCCAGCCTACGTTACTTGCCCTTCCAGCAAGTGAATGAATTCATGTTCACTGCTTCCTCCTCTGCCCTCAGGCCTTGGCTCTAAGGGCGATGAGAAGGGCTTTGTCCCGGACCCTGTAGCTGAGGGGGGACCCCTGCTTCCCACTCGCACCCCAGCTCGCAACCACCCTGTTGTGTTCCCTTCATAGCACTGCCACCGTCTGGAAAGGTCTCATTCACTCATCTGTTCATGCACAGTTGGGATGAATTTTCGGCGTGAGCTTCATAAACACGGGGTCTCCTCTTTCCTGTTTGCCCCTCTCTCCCAAACATGTCAGATGTGCCAAGTACACAATGTAAGTGCCAAGAAATAGTTGTGAACAAATGAATGAATGAATGACTTGGCCACTATCTAATGAGCTTTGCTACTCTAGCCTTACCAAGTGAATCAGGCACAAATCCACATTGTGTGCTCAGGGATTATCTAATGATGCCTCGAATATGAGTCCGATCTGTCACTCTGGCTTCTCTTTACATGCCTGCCACCTGCCTGCTTAGACAGAGCTCCAGGAGGACAAGGGACGTGCTTTGGGCCTCTCTCCGGCCTCCACCATGCCCTGCACTTGGACAACTCTCGAAAGGTGACTCAGGATTATACTGGAGTGGGCCATGAGAAGTGGAGTCGTCATTTAGAAAATTTGGCCACACTCCTCGGTCAGCAGCCACTCTTTGGCCTCTGTTCCTTTGCATAGACTGTTCCCTCTGTCCAAATGCCTTTCCCTCCATCCCACTTCTCTGGGTGAACTCCTGCTCATCCTTCTGTGTCTGTCACCTCTTCTGTGAAGCCTTCTCTGATTTCTCCCTGGTTGTTCTGCTGCTATCCTCAGTCCAAAATTTGACCCCCACCATCTCTGCTCTAGCCAGCGCCTCCCATCGCTGCTCTTACGTTGGTCCTGTGTGCCTCACGATTTCTCTGCTCAGCACACTGTGAGTCCTTTAAAGTTAATTTTGATAATGTATTCACTTTTCAGATTGCCTATGCCTGGTTCAGTCTCTGACAAATGGTAAGCCCTTCCTCCAAAAACAAAACCAAAAAACAAAAAAAAAAAAAACAGTTTTTTGAACAAATGATCTGGGTAACCATACGATGAGGTACAGGGGCAGCTAAGAACAGGACAGAGTTACCAGTAACAGGTTTATGCCCATTTTCCCCTGTGCGAATGGCAGCACCATGAGTCAGGGATTCTGTTGTCTTCCCCTGGCAGGAAGCCCCCCTAGCGAAGCTAAAAGCTCACACCCAGAGGCTCAAAAAGCAGGTGTCAGATGCAAGAATATAATGAGGCCATTGAGCAAAGAGGCACTGACTCTCACAGGCACCCCGAAAGGCTCAAGAGGGAGGTGAATCTAAATGGGTGCTTTGAAGAATGGTGGAGGCACATTCGTTCAGCAAATACTGGTTGAGGACCTACAATGCACCAAGGTCAACCAGAGGCACTGGATGAAACAAAGTCCCTGCTCTCTGGAACCTGATTTTTTAATGGGAAGAATGACAACAACCAATTAAAAAAAAAAAAAAAACAGAAATGCAGGGCACCTGGGTGGTGCAGCCAGTTGAACGTCTGACTCTTGGTTTCTGCTTAGGTCATGATCTCAAGGTCGTGAGATCAAGCCCCGCAGCAGGTTCCACACTCAGCGTGGAGTCTGCTTAAGATTCTCCCCCTCTCCCTCTGCCCCTCCGCACACGCTCACGCTCTCTCTCACATTCTCTCTCCCTCAAATAAACAATTAAAATATTTTTTTAAAAAAATAGAAACACAACATAACATCCAGAAGTGAAAAGCATTATGGAGGAAATAAGGTGCAAAAGGAGGGGGAGAGGGTGAGGGCATGATTTTGGATGGGTGGCCAGGTATGGTGTCGTGAGGGAGAAAACGTTAGAGAAGTGACCCGAATGAAGGGGGGCAGGGGCTCACATGGGGTGAACGAGGCAGGACGAAGAGCGGTGCACCTACGCAGCGTAGGGGAGCTAACACGTTAGTCGTACACTGTCGTGCATGTGAATTACATTTTGGCGAATTTTGTAGTATTTTGAGTGTTTGGCAGCAGTTACTATGGTAGTATCATCAAATGCCTCAGAAAAGCACTTTAAGCAGAGCCTCTTCTCTATATTAGTAATATGCCCCATCTTGATTGGCGGTGTAAGGATTTTAAGAAGGAAATCTCATCCTCCCCACCCTGACCTCCTGATCTCTTGGCACGACCCTAATTTGTCAGGATGATCGCTTTAAACAGCAGGGAACGGAAATGCCCAAACCCCTTCCATGTTCTGTGGCAAGCCTTTGGTGGTGCTTTCTGTCCCTTGCTCTTAAAAGGACCGGGGTTATGAAAATGAGCCCTGACCCCAGAGATCAAAGCATGGTCCCTTCCATTCCACGCAGCCGGACCAGAATACCCGGAAAATGGGAACCCCTCCCCGCCCCCTGTCACCCAGATGGAAGGAACTGGGATTACAAAGGAACCCACAGAATCTCACCACTACGACTCTGCCCTTTTCTGCTTATAAGCTTATTTCGTCAAGCCCTGGTGGGTTTGGTTTTGTTGGAGGTTTAACAGGATTTCAGACTTGGGGGGTGGTCTCCGCGGATTTTCTCCTCCGTTTTCCTTTTGATGCTTAAAGAAATACCCCCATGACACCAAAGAAACAACCGTGGCTGAGAAGATTAGAGTTACACAGGGTGTAATTCCCTTTCACATAAGTGCCGGAGGGTGGTGGGTCATCTTGAGTTGTGATCTTCCTTAGACGGGGGCCAGAAAGCTGAGGATTTTGGTTAAATCAAAGTAGCTATGAACAAAGTGTGAGCTCCAGGACTGCACCCTGAGATGGAGCCTTCAAACCCTAAAAACCCAAAGAGGAACATTCGTAAAGCAGAAGCCGTAGAGCATTTTATTATAGGTAGGTTCACACACCACGTGACCACAGGGTAGCCACCAGAGAATATGTTAGGCTTCTTTAGGTGCGGCATGTGCGTGTGCGTGTGTGTGTGTGTGTGTGTGCGTGTGTGCGGTGACTCAATGTGTATACTATTATCCTATGGGGAGTCTGAAAAGTTGAGGGGTTAATTCGAGGTTGCCAAAGGATGGGGATTGTTAAAGCATAATTTTTTTTAAAAAGGTAAAATCATGACTGTCATACAAACATTCAAAGACTGTGTCAAAGGTTATATTTAACTCAGAAATGAAAGAAGGGTCCAGAAAAGTTTTAAAAACAAGTCAAAGAGAGGCGCCTAGGTGGCTCAGTGGGTTAAAGCCTCTGCCTTCGGCGCACGTCATGGTCTCAGGGTCCTGGGATCGAGCCCCGAATCAGGCTCTCTGCTCAGCAGGGAGCCTGCTTCCCCCTTTCTCTCTGCCTGCCTCTGCCTACTTGTGATCTCTCTCTCTCTGTGTCAAATAAATAAGAAAAATATTAAAAAAAAGAAAAAGAGGGACGTCTGGGTGGCTCAGTTGGTTAAGCGGCTGCCTTCGGCTCAGTTCATGATCCCAGCATCCTAGGATCCAGTCCCACATCGGGCTCCTTGCTGGGCAGGGAGCCTGCTTCTCCCTCTGCCTCTGCCTACCTCTCTGTCTGCCTGTGCTTGCTCTCTCTCTAACTAATGAGTAAATAAAATCTTAAAAAAAAAAAAAGAAGAAGAAGAAGAAAGAAAAGAAAAAAACAAGTCAAAGAAAAACCCAAAGGGCAAACACATTTACAGGCCACTGGGAATGTTGAAATGAATTTCATTAATACATATAAAACTGGCTTCTTCCATAACGGGGGAAGAAAGTCAACTAAACCCTCCCAGGACATCACATGGTTTTCTACAGACAGGAATTATTTGCAATCCTATCAGTTTGCTAAAATTAACTTTTGTCTTTCCAGAATTGTAAGACAGCCTAGTCAAAGACAAGGATGGGGAAGATCACCTAGGTTGATGAGCTAATTAAGGCACCCACTAAATTTCAAAATCTTCCCCAAACTTTCCTTACAGGGGATTACTAGCATTTCGTGGACAGGAGCCCAGGGATGTTACAACTCCTGCCACAGGTGAGACAGCCCCCTTGTGTCCCCCGTGGCTTTTTTTTTTTTAAAGATTTTATTTATTTATTTGAGAGAGAGAGATCACAAGTAGGCAGAGAGAGAGAGAGCGGAAGCAGGCTCCGCGCTGAGCAGAGAGCCCCATGTGGGGCTCGATCCCAGGACCCTGAGATCATGACCTGAGCCGAAGGCAGAGGCTTAACCCACTGAGCCACCCAGGTGCGCCCCCCGTGGCTTTTAAATGTCTTTCTGGATCTTCTCGCAAGACCCCTGTTTATAATTAACAGCCTCAAATCTAGGAACACAAAGGCCTTGCACCTGTTAGTACACACTGACTAGGTTTTACTATACTGTCCGCCCCACATCTGTTCTTTCATTTAGAATATTTCTTGTACAGGCTGGCTTCTGATTGTCATGCTGCCTTTTGGGGGGCGGTGCACATGAGGCGTGCAGTGGAGGGACAGATGGAGAGGGAGAGAGAGAATCGTAAGGAGGCTCCACGTCCTGCACAAGCCCAACTCAGGCAGGGCTCGACCCTGAGATCATGACCTGTGCCGAAATCAAGAGTTGGACACTTAACATCTCATGGATTCTTTAAATCTTGGAGTAAGTACAATGGCTCCTGAGTGCATATTTATTATCTTTTAATGTTGTATAGCTCTACTGTTCTATTATTTTTATTATAAGCAATATTCTACAAGTTGGGTTCCTTTCGTTGCTCCTTGATATTATGGCTAGGACAATATTCAATTTTTTAAAATTATGCTTATAGGTAGGTCATATTATTCGTGAATTTCATTTCAGGAGCAGGGACAGAATTATATAATGTTTGTATAAAAGCGGGTGTTAGGTTAGTCAGGAGGATTGAGAACCACTGTTTCCACGGAATATGGCCTTCAGATTTTTCTCCTTCTCCAATAACAGCCTTCCAGTTCTTTTGCAGGAACAAACTTTTCACCATCGGATACAGGCTGGAACACCTGCCATTCAAGGGGTGGGCACTGGCCCAAGCCTGGAAAATCTGTTCTCTCTCTCAGAAGCTGTGTCTTAAAACCATATCTTAAGCAGGGTGACCAAAACTTCAAAAACACCTGAAGCATGTCTATTCTGAAAACCGGAGTAGGTTCCTGCTGCTTGTAGAGTTCTAGCCCCAAAACAAAAGAAAAAAAAAAAAAAACGAAGTCAACCGACAACAAACAGAAAACCATAAAACATTATCCAAGTCTTGGGCGCCTGGGTGGCTAAGTCAGTTAAGTGTCTGCCTTCGGTTCAGGTCATGATCCCAGGGTCCTGGGATCTGTATCAAGGTCCCTGCTCAGCGGGGAGCCTGCTTCTCCCTCTGTCCCTCTCCTCACATCACTTATGCTTGCTCTTGTGCTTGCTTTCTCTCTCTTGTTCTCGCTCTCCCCTGTTTCATAAAAATAAATAAATAAATAATCTTTTTATTTTTATTTATTTTTTTAAAGATTTTATTTTACTCATTTTAACAGACAGAGATCACAAGTAGTCAGAGAGGCAGGCAAAGAGAGAGAGAGAGGAAGAGAAGCAGGCTTCCCGCTGAGCAGAGAGCCTGATGCGGGGCTCGATCCCAGGACCCTGGGATCATGACCCGAGCCAAAGGTAGAGGCTTTAACCCACTGAGCCACCCAGGTGCCCCTATTTTTATTTTTTTAAGATTTTATTTATTTATTTGACAGAGAGAGATAGAGAGATCACAAGTAGGCAGAGAGGCAGGCAGAGAGAGGGGGAAGCAGGCTCCCTGCTGAGCAGAGAGCCAACAGCGGGCTCGATCCCAGGACCCTGAGACCATGACCTGAGCTGAAGGCAGAAGTTTAACCCAATGAGCCACCCAGGCACCTCATAAATAATCTTTTTAAAAAAGAGATTACCTGGGACGCCTGGGTGGCTCAGTGGGTTAAAGCCTCTGCCTTCAGCTCAGGTCATGATCCCAGCGGCCTGGGATTGAGTCCCACATCGGGCTCCTTGCTCAGCAGGAAGCCTGCTTCTCCCTCTGCCTCTGCCTGCTGCTCTGTCTGCCTGTGCCCACTCTCTCTCTCTCTCTCTCTCTCTCTCACAAATAAATAAATAAATAAAAATCTTAAAATAAATAAATAAAATAAAAATTTTAAAAAAGAGATTACCCAAGTCTTACTGGAGTATCTACCTAAAATATGAATGATATAGCCCTTGAAGACAAGATGGGAGAAAACTAATTTGGGACAAAAAAACCTTTCATTCACCCTTCTCCCAAGAAGCATCTCCTGGATTCCTAATATGGGGCAGGTGTGACACTGCGCAGTGGGGATCCCATCCCCCATGGAGTGTGAGCACAGCCAGGGCGGGCAGGGCCCAAACCATGGGTCAGCTAACAACTGCAGACAGGCCTTAGAATATTTATGGAAAGAGCTCTCCAAATAGATTATCTTTGAACATGATAAATACTTATGCAATGTGAGTGGCAAACCTCTAAATTTTTTTTTGTCTCTTATTTTTTAAGTTCTAGATTCACTGTCCAGAGTGTTCCAGAAGCAGGGATTCCTGGTTCAACAAAGGTTGTTTTCATTTGTATTTTGAATTCCTCCAGAGGCTCCACTGCCAATCAGTGTGAGAAACTATTTTCTCAGAGAATCTTTAATTTACGTAAAACAGCAGACCTTCCTTTACTCACCTTTTCTAGTTCATTTACGGGCTCCTGGCTGGGGCTCTGTCGGAGCTGGTGGTGGCATCCCTCAGGGACACATGTGACCTGTGGGTGTGGGGGCTTCCCCTTCAAGGCCATTCTCATATGAGATACCCCCATCTTGTTCCCCCGACTTGGGGAATGAGCCACCTCTGCTGAGCCACACCCAGATCAGAGCCACCAAGTCCTGGTCCCTGAGATGATTAATTTCCTTGGCTTTGGACTGAGTTGCGTAATTCTGTATATTTGATCTCTCTTTTCTCCAAACTGGACTCTAACTACCCAAGCTGAACTGGAATGAGTGGGGATTCTAGTTATTTACCTAAAATAATGGAGGGCCCGGGGCACCTGGGTGGCTCAGTGGGGTAAATCCTCTGCCTACAGCTCAGGTCATGATCCCAGGGTCCTGGGATTGAGCCCCCCATCAGGCTCTCTGCTCAGCAGGGAGCCTGCTTCCTCCTCTCTCTTTGCTTGCCTCTCTACCTACTTGTGATCTCTGTCTGTCAAATAAATAAATAAAATCGTTAAAAAAAAATAATGGAGGGTCCATGGGCAGAGAGAAGAAACAGGCTCTTTAAGGTTTATTGAATTAAACATTACCTGCGTTTTCAAATTACCAAGAGTACAGAGCTAGGCTGAGAATCGGGCATCTGTCTTTGGTCTCTGCCTCCTGACCTTCAGTCCACATTCAGAATCAACCCTTTTTGGTAACTTCTGAACTTAGATATTTCTGAAAGCAACACACTTAACCAGTAATAACCTTTACCTCTGCAATGGCGCGCGTCAGAAGTGGGTCGCTTTTCACTGCTGAGTAGCCTTCCACTGTATGGATATTAATGTTATATGTTTATTAATGTATTAATTGTCCTGTTGATGGACACTTGGGTTGTTTGCAGTGTAGGGCCGTTATGGATAGAGCTGCTGTGAACACTCTTGTTCCTCTCTCCCTGCGGATGTGTTTTCCTCTTGCTTGCACACCCTGGGATGGAGTTACTGGGTCAGGGAACAGCTGTACATTTTAATTTTCTAAAACTGCCAAAGAGTTTTTCGAAGCAGTGGTACCATTTTACACCCCACCACGAAGGTAGGGGAGATGTATTTGTTCAGCATCTACTTCCAACAGCTTGGGACATCGGTTGCCGACATGCTGCCGTCACCTATGAAATTCAGGCCTCAGTTTCCCCAGCAGGGTACCTGTTGCCTCTCACCACAGAGGGGGGGACGAGGTCACAAGGGAAGCTGCACAGAATTGAAGCTCGGCTCTGCCGCTCACCGGCTGTGGGGACTTGGGTGAGTTATTGCCTTTCTCTGTGTCTGTATTTCCACATCTGTGAGATTACTTTTGAGTATCAGGCACCAACCCTTAGGGAAGAAGGGGTGTTTGGAGATGTTCTCCCTGGTTTGTCCTCATATTTGGCCTTTGATCTTGTTTCTGACACAGAGCTCCTAAATCCCTTGGAGTTTCCTGGGTGATAGACGTGGCTTCTGTTCTGTTCTGCTCTCGGTGGCCTCCTGGCTGGCAACTGGTCACCAGAAAGACCAAGCCGAGATTAGAAGTCTGGAACTTTCAGCCTGAGCTAATAATGGATCGCGCCTGCATGATGAAACCACCATAAAAATCCCTAACGCAGCGGGTTCAGAGAGCGTCGGGGCCGGTGAGCCCATCTACATGCTAGGGGGTGGTGTCCCCCAGCTCCACAGTGACAGAAGGGCCCACACTTAGGACCTTTTCAGACCACTCCCTATGTGTCTCTTCATCTCACTGTCCATCTATAATCCTTTACTATATCCTTTATAACGAACCAGTAAGCAAAAGGAAGGATTTCCCCAAGTTCTGTGAGCCATTCTAGCAAAATATCAAATTCAAGGAGAAGGTCGTGGGAACCCCAAACTATAGCCTATCAGCCAGAAGTACAGGTGACAGCCTGGGACTTGTGATTGGCATCTGAAGTGGGCGTGGTCTTGTGAGACTGAGCCCTTGCCCTGTGGGGTCTGATGCTGACTCCAGGTAGACAGTTTCGGACCTGAATTGAACGATAGGACATCAAGCTGGTGTCGCAGAATTGGTGGGGATTTCTCGGGAACCTCCTACTTCCCTCGCATCCCATGGGACTCAGAGGAGCGGACTGCACCCCGCCCCAACAAGAGCGCTGGTCTGAGGGTCACCCCATCCATTTGCTTTGGCAGTGATTTAGCCAAGAGCACACATACGATGCAGCTGGGGCCAAGGAGATTCCAGAAAGGGTTTGCTGGACTTTTCTAGAAAACTTCCCGCTTGCTCCTCTGAGAAAGCTTCCAAAGCTTTCTTTGCCTTATTCTTTCTTCTAAACTCAGTGGCCTTCCATACAGGAGGGTCTCCAGCCTCAAGCAGGAGCCCATCCAGAAGACCACAGCTCGAGATGGAAAGGATCCAGTCCTTGGAGCCCTCTTTGGGTCCTGGACTCACCTGCTGAGTGATGGGAACCAATCCACTTTGTGACTGTTTAAGCCAATGTCAGTACAAGTTTGCTACAGCGTGCGTGGGAGAGCTGGGAGCCAATTCTTAGCACTGTCTCAAATTCTCCATGAGACTGTTCAAAGTTCACACCGTGTCTGGGAGGTGCCAACCACCTGCCAACAGCAAGGAGGCCATAAAAGGAAGACTGCATATGAAAGGCAAATGATTTGTTAATGATTGATATTGGATTGTGTTGAGAGAATACAACACTCCAAAAGTTAATCAATAAGACAGTCAAAAGTGCTTCCAAAGCTGCCAAAATGACTCACATTTTCTCCTGAGACGATTGTTTTCTCCGGTTATTGGAGTAACTGAATTCTGGACCCTGTTAGCGGAGTTCAAGAAAAACCCATTCATCCGGCGCCAAACTCAGTTCTGCCCACCTAACCGCGACAAGGTCAGAGTGTGACCAGGAATAATGCCACGTGTGTTCGGTCGCTGTGTAAAACCACCTAGATGAACTCCAGACAGGAAGAAACTTGGGAAAATCCCCCTCCTCCCATTCACTGTTTCCCGAGGCTTCTCTTTTCTATTTTACCTCTCCAGGTCAGCTCCCCAGACCGTGAGTGGTGTGTGACAGGGACGTCACCATCAATCGCTCCACACCCAAAACTCAGACTCAGAATTCCTTGTTGCCCTTGGCGATATTTCAAGGTTTAACGTTTTTAACCATATTCCTATTTTATATACATTTTCCCAACAATTTCCCACAAATGTAATCCATATGGATGGAGTTTTTCCTTAAAGAGAAAATAGGATTTTGGTGAGAATGCTGGTCTCACGATGTGTCCCTCCCACCCCTCATGGGGCCACTCCACCCATGGGCTAAGCCTCACTCCCACGGAAGGAGGCTGCATTCAATATAAATGCAAAACGCTCCAGACACCCGGGATTATCTGTGCTTTGCATGAATAGCGACAGCAGCTTGCAAGTGGGCAGGACTTGGCGGGGAGGCCCCTGTCGCAAATCCGCCGCCACACCGCCACGCTCCCCCAAAGTGCCTGTGAAATCCGCCTCAGTCACTAATTTCACACTCCGGGGACAGAGCTTCGACGAGCCCAGAGCGCAGCATTCTCATTTTCCTAGCTGTTTCCTGAACCCGCAGACACACTTCTACGGCATTTTCTCCACTTCTAGAAAAATTAAAACATTCAGTTCTGTTAAGGTTAAATCTCAGGTTTGTTTTTTGCTTAATAATCTCGTTACTGCCTTTACATCTCGTTACTGTTGTTGCAAACAACAGAGATCTTATTTTGTCTTGAGATCTTTTGTGAGGCTTTCCCTGGCTCGTTGCATTTTTGTAAAAAGCAAAATGGATCGTCCGCATATTCCACGTGTATTACTCGCTCTCCTGCAGCTTTCTAGATGATGGAAGCACTCGGATGCTTCTGTGATGAGCCCAGAGTGAATTTGAAATGCTCTGTTAAAATATGCTTTTCATCTGCCTTCAGATCGTAAAATGAGTTTTCTTCCCTGGGTTTCTGCAGACCTGAGAAATACTCCTCATTTCACTCAGGGAGGGTCCTTTGGGACAGAGGGAGTGACGATCCTGAGTTGACTGCAAGAATTTTGGTGGCTGGACCAGTTAGGAACCCTAACTGGTTTGCCATCTACATGAGGGTTTCATTGTTTTGATTGTTCCTGTTGTCAGCTGACTCGCCTGGGCATTTCTATCAATGAATGACTCAAACATCGTTATCTATTTGGATCATAAAATAGTGTGAAAATCTGATTCAGCTGTTTCAGGGAAAAAAAGTCACGATTTGTTTCTGATATAAATCGTCTGGTTAGGGCTTTTATTTGTGTAATAAGCCGTGGGTCTCATCGTAATACTTAAAAATAGGATTAATTTAGTCAACCAGGAAGTTAGAGGTATACATCTCAAATTTTAATTCCTAAAAGAACAACAGACTCTGTCTTTATTTTTAAATTTGATATTTTGTTTATTGCAGATTTTTACATTCATTTTGATTTTGAAAATATTGCATTAAAATCATATTTATCTTGGGGCACCTACGTGGCTCGGTGGGTTAAAGCCTCTGCCTTCGGTTCAGGTCATGATCCCAGGGTTCTGGGATGGAGCCCCGCATCGGGCTCTCTGCTCAGCGGGAAGTCTGCTTCTCTTCCTCTCTCTCTGCCTGCCTCTCTGCCTACTTGTGATCTCTGTCTGTTAAATAAATAAACAAAATCTTTTTTAAAAATCATATTTATCTTTATTACTAAGATTTGGGGACACCCCCCAAAATTCTTGTGCCCCTGGCGAGTGCCTGATCTGCCTCAACTTAGCCCCAGTCCTGAATTTACTTCAAGATCAAGGAAGTGCTGAACCTAGGGGTCCCCAGCCAAGGACAGGAGCCTGAGGACCCTCAACCTTTCCCTCATCAGAGATCAGAGATGATGTGAATTTGGGCCTTCCCTGAAAGAAAGGAAAACTTAAAAGTCTGAAGTGGGTCCCAGACTCTCAGCTCTCCTCCACCTCCCAAAGCCCAGGAATGAGCTCCTGCCTCAATGTCCTGGCTCTCACTTTTCCTTCTCACTCTTGGGTTCTCTGGACCAAGGACAAGACCAGTGTCACACCTCCAGCATCATCTCAAGTGAGAACAGTGGAGTGCCAGATCATTCCCTAGGGGACAGTCTCTCAGATGAAACATCAAAGCGCCAGGGACCCCACATCATTGTTGTGTACACATCAGGGTCCCCATGGGTCCTGGGGAGAAGGGCCAGGATTTCCAAGGAAGAGTTAGAAGGCGGCTGTGACCAGGACAGCCCCCGTCCCCCGCAGCCCTGCACTGAGACGGACATGAAAGTCAGCTTTGTAACTCACAGTGGTCTCAGCATCTGTGCTAGCTACGGAAATTAACAACCAAAAGTCTTGGATGTTTGGCCTCGAATATGTCAACTATTTAGAAATTGGAAATATCTACTTGAGTCAGTGATGTTTTCCCCTGGGTTTTTTGTGCAGATGGTGGAAGCCCCCCCCCCCCACGCCCTGCACCCGCCCTGCCCCCATATGTGTTTGGGGCTGGTATTTGTAGTGGCAAAAGGTTGTTTTAATCACCGCACAGACATAACCCTGTTTCCACAGTATCTGCAGGGAGCAAGTGCACCGTGGCACCCTGGGAGGTCTTGCGTGCATTGGCATGGGCCTCCCGGGCCAGGTTGGAACTACAGCCCATCTGAGTTTGGGCAAAATGTCTATGACCCTTCTGGAACACAAGATAATGGCAGGTTGAAAGGAGGGGCCCCCACCCTCCTCTCTCTCTCTCCCTGGGAGGCGGTCATGAGATAATTTCTCATTAGCAACCAGGTGAGGTCAGAGGCTCTCTGTCTCACCCCACAAGGTATAGCTGCAGACCTCGAAACCGCTTAGCTGCAGTCAGAAGTGACTTCTTGGCAGCAGGCCATCTGGTCCCTTGCAGCAGCCATCCAGTCCCCCTTCCTTAGGTGCCATCGTGCATCCTAAAGGTGATGTTTCCTCTTGGAGACAAGCACGGAAACTCAACTCAAACAGGTATGAGCCAGAAAGGATATTTACTGACCTACCTAACTGTGGGCAGTCTAAGGTAGTGATTCGTAATGGAGGGAAATTTACATACACGCCCCCAGGGCTATTTGGCAATGTCTGGAGACATTTGGGGTTGTCGCTGGGGGGCGAGGGAGTGAGTGCGGGAGAATGTGCAGCACGCTGTCTGGTGGGCAGAGGCCAAACATGTTGTTAAATGTCTTACAATGTACAGGACAACCCACCACAGAAAGAAAGATGCAATCGGGAACTGTAAAATCATTCTGAGGCTGAGAAAACCTGCTCAGGGGTAACGGCTTCAGGCATGGCTGGATCCAGGAGTGCTAATAATGTTTACAAGGCTCCATTTCTCTCCAATTCTTGGCTGCTTTCCTCTGCATTGACCTCACACACAAACAGGACCTTTCTGTTCTGTGGCCTGGCTCACAGCCTCACAGAAACAAGTCCTGAGAAAAGAGAGCGATTCTTTCCAATAAATCAAACCTAGTCTGGCATGGAGTTCCATTTGCCACCCAGGAACCGCTTTGACCTAAGAGAGTGTGGGTGGAGGCAGAGAGAGAGAACTTTCTGATTGTCGAGGCCTGGGACACCAGGCCAAATCTAGAACTGGAGGCTAGTGCATTGAAGAGGGGAGGGATCATTTGCCCAAAATAAAATCAGAGCACAGCTGCCAGAAGGAGGAGGAGTGGCTTCTGGGTGGACAAAAATCACAGATTCCCCCCGCCACATGCTCATGAACGAAAGGGGTGGGAGCGTGAGTTTGTAGTGTTAGATATACACTATGGAGAAAGGGAGGGATGAAACGGGAGATGAGGAAAAAAATGCAAAAGTGAATCATTGGGCTTATCAGAAAGTATATACAACTGAGGATTTGCAGGCATTTTCTCTGTTTTTTTTTTATTTGATCTGGAAAAGAATTATAAATATGTGCGACGTGTAACCACCTTCCACACATTTCAATGAGTACAGATGAACTTGTGCATCAGAAAATATTTTTGCAAAGTCTAACCCGTGACGCAAACAAAAGGAAATGTGGAAATATCGCCCCAAAGGCTGGAACTGTGAAACATGTATTTCCCTCGGGGTCCTCTTTCGGTAGAGAGATCAAGTTTTATTTACCTGTTTTTGAAGATTAAAGTATTGTGTCTAATTCCTTAACAAAGAGAAAGCAGGCGTATCTTAGGGTAAGGATGATCAACAGCTCCTTTTGATTCGAAGCTCTCCATTCCTCCATCTGCCTGGGGCCGGGCTGATAACGTTTTAATGAGCCTGCAAGAGCCTTTGATAAACAGAGAATGGGTAGCAGCCAGCAGAGGCAACCTGCTGCCTCTGATGGAGATATAGGGCAGAAGTTTAGGGCTCTTCATGAGCTGAAATGATGGGAAGGTCCTCCCAGTCTCTGGAGCATAGGGCTGGATGCAAAAACCCTCTGTCACCAAAGTAGCAATGATACCCCTATTCCCTCTGTTTCTACCCCACCTGATGCTTTGTGAAGCAGGTCCTCATCTCCAACCAGTCTTATGCTTTATGCCTCATGCACACTGGCCTCATTCCTGATCCTTTAATTCTCAGGCCCTGTTTCCTCCTCTGGGCCTTTGACCTTACTATTCCTTCCACCTGGCACACTATTCCCTCTGATCTCTCACAGCAGCCCCTTCTCATCCTTCAGGACTCAGCCTGCATGGCATGTCCTCAGAAAGGCCCTCCAGGCCACCCAAGATGAGACAGTGGCCCCCGCCCCATTATTGTCCCATCCCCTGTTCTGTTTCCTGTCCTGCCTTTTTCACAATCTGAAATTTTCTGTGTCTTTATTTGTTTAGCTGTATATTGTCTAGCCTTGTGAACCGGAGCTTCACGGGAACACGTGGATCCCATCACTGTTCACTGCTGTGTCTTGGAAACCGGAGGGGGTTATGTGCAAAGGTACACGGTCAGTACTTGCTAAATGAGTGAGCAGACCCAGAAGGCAGTGATTGTGTTGATAGTTTTCACATGGGCGATGTGTTGCTTTGCATTTGGCTTGTTCCATTTTTCCTGGATAGTAGGGATCTGACCAGAGCATCATGGCGCCTAGACTCTACAAAGAATCTTCACATACTCAGATGGGACAGAAAAACACATAAATAGCTCTTCTCTATCCCCATTATTCTAGACCTTCAAGTATGAATCACTATGCCTCACATGGGCCTAGGAATCTTGAAATACATTTTTTAAACAAATTGGTTGTGGACATGGAGACCCTGGGGGGAAAACCATGTGTGTGTGCGTGCATGTGTGTGCGTGTGCATGCGCACGTGTGAACACATTTACCTATGCCCCACACACTCTAGGTGTGGCCCCGCAGACAATCCGATGAGGTCTGGAGCGGAGATGACCCCTCACAGCTGCGCTGAAGTGAGTCTAGAGGGCTGAGTCTTTATAACCCTGTACTTACCAGTCTGGGAAAAGGGATGTCTCCCAGGGAGGGAGAGTGGCCCCGGGCAAAGCAGCTCCCCTGGGCCAGGGCCATTCCCTGGGGAGGGACTCCCCAGGATCTCTCAGCACCAGCTCGCTCGGTAGCTGGGAGCATATCTCTGGTTCCGAAGGCAAATCGGAGAACACATTACAGCCTCTGGCCCAGGACTCCGGCCTCTCTCAGCCCGGTTACTGCAAAAGTCCCCCAGCGGGTCTCCATTCTTCCACTCTTGCCCCAGACAGAGGATTCCCTCACCCCTGGCAGTCCAAAGCTTATGAAAACCTGAGTCAGAGCCTGTTCCTCCTCTGCTCAGAAGGCTCCAGGCTCCCACTGACTCAGGATAAAACCCCAGGACCTTGCCACGGCACTGAGGGCCTGTCCCCATGGCCTCTGGGACCTCATGTCCCACCGCTGTCCCCCTCGCCACCTGGCCGAGCACCACAGGCCTCTCTGGGGTTGCTGGACCATGCCGGGCACACGCCCGCTGCAGGCTTTGAGCTCACTCTTCTTCTGAAGGCTCTGCCCCCACTGCCTCAGTTCCTTCACGTCGGCCCAGCAGCGCCCTCTCAGGGACGTCTTCCCCACCACCCATTTAAAATCGCCAACCACCCTCTGGAGTCCGCTGAGTAAAGCGCACACACCCGCCCCCCCCCCATATACGTCCACACCCTCATCCCCCAGAACCTGTGCATTTCCACCTCCCAGGACAAAAGGGACTTTGCAGGTGCGATGAAGTGAAGGATCTTGAGATGGGAAGATTATTCTCATTATCCGCCTGGGCCCCAGGTAACCACACAGGTCTTCAGAAGGTCCTTACCAGAGGGAGCCAGGGGGCTCAGAGTCCGAAAGTGTGTCGCCAGGAGCGGGGTTGGAGGAGGGGCGCTCTGAAGGCGGAGAGAGGAGCCACGAGGCGGAAAGCAAGAACGTGGGGGATACTAGAAGCCAAAGGCAAGAGAACAGATTCTCCCCTCTGCCCTCGGAGGGACCCAGCCTTGCTGACACCTTGACTTTAGCCCAGTGAGACTGACGGTAGACTCTGGCCTCCAGAACATTACGAGAAGAAAATCTGTGCTGTTCTAATCAGCCATGTCTGGGATCATTTGTTACAGCAGACCTAGGAAACGAGTCACCCCCCCCCACACCCCTGCAGGCCTGGAGCTCCCTATCCCCGCGTGGCATCTATGACTGTTACCGGAGATTTGTCTCTCTCCGTCACCTGATCCTGTGCCTTCTAGAACCTCAGCCCCAAGACCGCTGATGCTCCGTCCAACCCAGGACACACAGCAGCCGAGCATGGCGCGGAAGCACCAAGAATCTAAATTCAGTTTGCGTGGGGTCAAGTCCCTGCCTGACACTGACCAGCCAAGTGACCTTGTGCAAGTCACTTTTACTCCCCAGGGACTCCATTTCATTATCTAGGCTGGGGTAGTAACAGTCGCCTCTCTCATGGACTGAGGAGAGAATTGAAGGAACTTGGCACATAAAAAGCTCACATAAGTACCGGCATGTCGTATGCGCCCTAGATACATTTTGATTATTATTCCTAGTCATTCACCAAATGTCAACTGACCCCTGTTTGAGGTGCGCGGGTTACAATTGTGAATGAGGCACAGTCCCTATCCTCCCAGAGTTGGCATTTGATTGCGGTGACAGACAGATGTGACAATTACAGGCAATTATCTGTGCTATGAAAAGGATAAAATAGGATGGTGGGATGCACAGTGAAGAGGGGATGGAGACCTCTGCAGATGAGGTAATCCTGAAAGGCCTCATAGAGGAGGTGTCTTTTCAGCTGAGCCCCAAAGGATAAGTAGGAGCTGGAAGTGCAGCTCAGATGGGGTCCGTGCAGCAAATACAAAAGTCCTGAGTGGGTAAAGGACTTGGGTGTTCAAGAAAGCACGAGGCCTTTGTGACCTGAGGAGAGTAAGTTTACAGAGGCAGGGAGAGATCTGAGTGAAAAATTTTAGCGTACACGTGATGGAAGCCATTGAAGGGATCTGAGCCGCAGAAAAACATGGTCTGATTTTCTCTCTTCCAAGGTCCCCCTGAATGCTGTGTGGGGCTAGAGTAGAAGGTAGGAAACTACTAGGGCAGCAAGGCAAGGGTGTCTGGTGTTGCAAAACATCTAGATAGGGAAATGAAGTGCAAGGCAATTCATTACAAGGAACTGTCCCAGGCATGGAAGGACATTTATCTTTACCCCAATCACTGTGACAACTGAAAACACCCCGCTCATTTCCAGGCTCTGGGTTTGCATGCGAATCTAATTCTTAAAATGCCTCAGTGGGGGAAGCACCCCTCCCTCGTGCACCACTGCCTGGGCAAAACTCTTTACAAGCTGCCAGCCTGGTTAGTTCTGAGCTCTGGTGCCCACAAGCATGCCGTTATGGGCCAGCCACATCTCCAAAGTAGACACTCCTTGGTTGGGCTTCCAACACTGCAAAAATAGTTACGACAAAATGCGAGAGAATAGTAAAAAAGGACCTCTGCCCTGAGCCGTCCCGGGGCTGGGCATTTACAGAGCACGTGTGGGAGGGACAGTGCCCAGTGTCAGGCTCAAGGAAAAATAAAGACATTTTCCCACAGAGCAAAGAGCTCCCAATGGGTCAAGGAGATAAAAAGAATTGTTACACACTGTGGCAAAAGCAATGAGCGAGAACATCCTTATGCAAGATGGGTTTTTAAATGCAGGTGCTGAGTGATCTACTTGTGGGTTCAACTTATCATATCTTGAAGAGTATTTTTATGTTGGAATAGAAAGGGATGGGATGGAAAGAAGAGATACAAGGAATGAAATGGAAAAGAATAGAATAGACCAGAGTATATCCCCGTTGCTAAAAGTTAAGTATTGTGCGTCTGTTTACATAAAGGGGCATATTGTCTAGTGATGTAAAATGTATTTCTAAATTTGGGTCATGTTCCAAAAAGCTTGTGGCACACAGTGTGTATAACACGGTATTCTGAATGAGATTGTAGAGCAGAGAAAAGACACTCGTGAAAACTAGTGAAATCTGAACAAAGTGAGAGTTTAGTGAGTAGAATGTTCTGGTGTGCACTACGAAGGAAGCTACCTTTGCTATAATGGGCTAGAAACAGGAAAACATGTCATGGATCGAAGACTTGACATCGGATGTGGGGAATAATTCACAGGTGGAGAGCAGCTCCACACTCTGTCCTGGTGTCCCTCAGTTCAGGTAATTCCCCAACAACCCTGGCAACCGTTCTTCTCATTGCAAAGATGAGGAAAGTGGAGCCCCCCCACTGAGAGACCCGAGCACTGGGCCTGGGTCCTGCAGGCGTCCCCCCGCCAGACTCTGACCCGGGAGGTCCTGCTGCCCCAGAATCAGGCTTCACCACGGCCCGCTGTCTCCAGGCGGCTCTGCAACGAGAGCAACAGGTAGTTGAGAAAACTCAGTTTGGGTGTTAGGAAGAGACTTCCCGACCAAGACTACACGGGCACAAACTCCCTCGCTCCTCTCTTGCCAGAAAATCTTGCTGCTGGAACTGCCCACGCTTTTCTTTAGCGCAGTCGACCGTCAGCTCCCAAGGACGCCGCCTGGTTTGAGCTCAGGATGTGGCGAGGGAAGCAGGTCTTCCGGGGGTTTATGCCACTGCCTCCTGGGCCCACCACCCCTCAGAGCAAAAGAGCCAGAAAAAGAGGGAGGAGGAGGAAGGAGAAGATGAAGAAGAGAGAAGTGTCAGGATTTCTTCCAGAAGAGAAAAGCCAAATGAAACAGGGAAGTTGGAGACCCCGTCCTGGATGGTGATGGGCGAGCATCCCCCCACCCCCAGTTTATGGTCCATTCCCCCCACGCAGGGGTGTGTGAGGAGGGGGTCTTTCCCACACTGCCCCTCCACTCCCCGTGTCCCATGGCCTGTGGGTTTGGGGAACCCTCACCGAGTGGGTTCTGGAGGCTGAGCCGAGACAGGGACAGGTGACTTCCCCCTTGCTGGAAGGTCAACGACACCTGTCAGATGTGTCCGTGGCATGTGCCCGTGTGGCTGTGCAGCTGTGTGGTCAGGACCGTGGCTCCAGGAGCCCTCCCCCCCCCCAATTTCCTCTGTCGAGAGAGCAGGTTGGACCAGGCGAAGCTGGAGATTCCTTCTGGCACATGGTACTCGTCCAACAGGCGTCCTTGAGCACCTACTCTGGGCCAGGCCCAGCTCCAGGCTCTGGCGGTGCAGCCGTGATCCCAGTCCTGCCCCCACAGACCTTGCACTCATGGTGGGAGACACACAACGAGCAACACAGCAGACAATTTCAGAGACTGAAACGTGCAAAGAAGGAATTAAACCAGGCTGAGGCACTGGAGGGACGGGCAGGCAGACTTGGATGGGGACTCAAGGCATGAGGAAGGGACATCTGACCTCCATCCTAAAGAAGGAGAAGGAGCCGATCTTGGGAGGGGTCAGGAACGGGGCTCTTGGCACAGGCCAAAGCAGAGTGGAATCTGAGTCACAGACAACCCTGCCCTTTCCATCGGGCTCCGTGGGACCCATGGAGAAACATCCTTCTTCCTGCCCCCGTACTAAAAAGTTCCTGAAATTGCATAAGGGTATTCAGAGCCCCTCTAATGAATGGTTAAGAACATAGACTCTGGTTCCAGGCTACCTAAGTCAAATCCCAGCTCTATCACTCACCAGCTGGTGACCTTGGGCTAATTAATTAACCTCTCTGTGCCTACTTCCTCATCTATAGAATGGAAATAACAATGGCATCCACGTCATAGGGCTCTTATGAGATGAAACGAGATACTGCAGTTAGCACAGTGCCTGGCCTGTTACTGTTGGGGTGGAAACGCCCAGCATGTCGCAAGGGATTCCCCCCGCAAAAAAAAAAAAGCAATGTGGGTAGACCAGATGTCCAGATTGGTGTGCAAAGGGTATCCTTGAAATATAGGCATGGTTGGCATTGGGACATCAGTCCTCCCAGAGCCTGTGCCTACACTTTTATATAGACCAGGCACTGGACAGCAGCCTGGAACTCTTCAAGAAATATTAACACCCCTGCTGCCCACCTCTCCCTATACTCCATGTTTAACCTGCTCCCTGCCCCCCACTCACCCACCCCCTAGAGATTTCCTGGAGTTGATGATTCCACACGTGTAGGGGAGGGATGTGACCTGGGGGCTCCCAACCATGAGACATGGGAGTCCCTGGGACTTGGCAGGGAAGCTCTGAGAGAGGAGTCCTTGGGAGATGGGGAAGCAGGGGAGATGAACACCCCCCACTGGGTGCTTTCTGCAGGAGGGAGACAGCAGCCCTGGGAGTAAGCCTGGGCTGTCGCTGCTGAGTAGACACCAAGCACTTGGGGCAGGGCACAATGAGAGGGCTGTGAGCAGGAGACACCAACAGGCCACCAGCAGGGCCACGACCCTTCATCCTTGCAGGGAACAAAGGGACACAAAGTGACACAGACTGGTGCGTTCCTGGGTCTGGGTCCCGTCCAGGGAGATCTCCGCGGATGGGAGGTTGGGCTAGCAGGATGTCCAGGGCCAGCTCCATGTGGCTACTTTGGGACGATCGGTCTCCCCAGTCTGCCTCTGGGCTGCCCCAGACTACGAGTCTCAGCCCCCGCACGAGGGCTCTGGCCTCCCCTGCACTCTGATTTGTGTGACTGGGGTGAGCACCAGGTCTCCATCTGGGCTCCTGGCCCCCTGCCCACAACCCGTGCCTAGTGACTGGACACCCTTCATCTGCACCCCATAGCCCTGCCGGCCTCGTACCTGTGCCCAGCCTCAGACGGGCGCCCCTTGGGACAGGGAGGGCCCAGGACACACCTGGGGCCCCTCCTAGCAGAAGCAGTGCTTGAATCGCTCCTGTCCCTCCTGAGCCCCGTCTCCTGGTGATGCACCAGAAGGGGTTTGGCGCCAGGCCTCCTGGCCATAACCACCTTTTCCTAAGGCCAGGAGAAGGAGCAGAGAAGCCACCTGGCTGATCAGGGCGGCCACGGTTTCCACAGCATCCCCCGCCCACGGACGAGCAGCCTGCTGTCAGATGTGTCCAGGCGGCTGAACACCAGCAGATTACAGACGCCTGTGAACTTGCGCGGTCCTGCCCGGATTTCAGTCTTAAGAAGTAATTTGCAAGAAATAATTTGCCGGATTGAGCAGCCGCCAGGAATCTTGGCTGGTTGGCGTTTTCTCCTGGAGGCTGTTCTCAGGCTCAGGAGCCAGGTCGGGGCTGGGGGCTCCGTGGCCTCTGTGGCCCCTGGCCGGCTGCAGGGAGCCACGGGGCACACTGGCAGGTTTAATGGACATCGCAGAGCCCTGCAGGAGGCTGTCGCTGAGCACGCTCCCTGCTCATTAAAGGACAGCGGCCAGTTGTTCCCCATCAGAGCTTACAAAGGATGATAGCTTTGCTCCCAGGGAGGGAACAGGCGACGTCAGAGGCTGGAATCTGGCACCCGCCACCTGGCATTCTCTGGAAGTGACCCTTTAGGGAGGGATGGCTGTTGTGAGGGGGACGGCCCTTGTGAGGGAGACGGCCCGGGACCTGCCCCCAGACTCCTGTGCAGAGTCGTCCATGGGCCCTGGCCGGCCGTGTGACCTGGGCCGGCCCCTTGGCCTCCCTGGGTGCCGCCCCTTCGTGACCACAGCGGTGATGGGACCCACCACTCAGGCTGGGGACAGGCGGAGTCTGTATCCAGACCAGCTGCGACCGGGCCTGGCAGGTGGAAATCCCCCGGAGGGCGCTGGCTGCTGGGGTGGGGTCCTCCCTCCTTTTACCACTTGCTGAGCCCAGCAGGCCCCTGGGGTCTGAGACCTGCTGGAGATGCAGGAACAAATTCGGCCCTTTCTCTCCAGCCCCCTCTGCCTCCACCTCCCGCCCCAGCCCCCCATGCACCGGGTCCCACCCCCCAAGGGGAGCCGTGCAGAACCTGGAGGCCTGCCATCACCCCCAGTCCCCAGACACCCCCTGAGCAGACACATTCAGATTTCCTCCCACATTTCGTGCCCAGATGCCAACCAACCCCCCAGCGTTCCCACAGCGACTCCAGGACCGCGTGGAGGTGGAGAAGAAGTTGCCAGGGCTCTCCTCCCCGCACCCCATTCCACCAGGGAGACCCTTCGGAACCCGCCAGATGCGATGGATCTTTG
>RCUC01138432.1:0-32456 GCA_003697995.1 Taxidea taxus jeffersonii | reverse complement strand
CCCCTCATCCCAAATTTCCTCCTGTTTTGACCTTAAACATGGGCATTCCCACTGGGATGGACTGGGGTGAGCTGAGGGTGGTTCCTTTTACTATCAAGAGTTGTATTTTTGTATTGTCCTCTCTTTTATGCCAAGTATGTGCGTGTTGGACTGTGCACTGGATTTATGTAGCAAACTTGAGTCTGCAAATAAAGCAAAGTAACCAGCCACAGCTGGAGTGTGCTGCAGTCCTTGGGTGGAAAAAGGGTGTTTTGATACCAGGGGGATCCTAGAGGGCTCTTGAAATATCCAGCAGAGTCAGGAAGTTTCAGGGATTAGCTTCCTTAGAGAAAACTCAGAGAAATTAGGGTATTTGCCCTTGGTTACCCAGCAGTGACCCACAAGGATGGAGCCTTCAAGTGAAGTTGGGTCTTCTCTCCCTCCTCTTGAGAGTCACAAAGTATCTTCAACTTCTTTAGCACATTGTTGCAAATCCACTCTGGGACTTAATTTGGCCCCTTCCCCTTTGAGGACAGAGTCCGGCCCTGTGATTTGGAGACTATCACTCTGTCCTTGGACACATGGCCCCTTCTGCCCTCTAGGTGGCTCTTCCCCACAGTGAGGACAGGCTTGATCAGACAGACCACCCTCTTCATTAATGGAAGACAGCCAAAGTAGAAAGACCTGTTGAGTCATCTCTAGGGGGTGTCTTCACCACTTGGGCTTTGTTTGGGGAGGCTCACATTTGTTGACAAGCCCTTTTATGTTTTAGCTTTTTCTCAACAGTGACCGGCTCCATGTTTATTGCTCAAGATCAGCTGCATCATATTAAAACATAAATTTGGTTTTGGTTACTTAATCCTTTCCTGGGTCAGATTCCTGGAGTCCTGGAGGATTCTGCAAGAATTGATCCTTCTCCCAAACAGACTAAGTGAGGACGTCTTTGGGGATTAAGACTCCTTTCTCTCCTGAGAGAATGGATGGAGGAAAAGGCCCATCTGGTTTGGACAGAAGGTGACAGAGTCATTAGATTCCTTTCTCATTCACCAGTGTTGCTTAGCAAGATGAAGGCTCATCTTCCTGTTTATATACACTGGTCTGTGGGTTGGCCAGACAAGAGTGGGAGAAATTTTCAGCACAGAATACATCCCCATCTGCTGCCTTCCTCTGATGGGTATAACCAAGAAAGCCAGAAGGTGATCTGCTTGGTTCAGTGCTTTTCTCAAAAACCTGCTTCTTGAAGCTGCTGATCCTATAGCCTCCATGCCTGGAACTCATCTAGCAAGACAATGGCCTTTGATGGCAATAACCCTCAGGTCACAATGGTACCCAGTGATCAGAAGAAATGGTAGGATTTCAATTCCATCTGCTTTAATTCAACAACAACAACAACTATCGAATCTAGCTCTGCTAGATTCGACATTAGATAGCAGTGCTGGAATGTACCATAGAGATCATGATATCCACTTTTCTCTCCATTGAATTATCCCAGACATATCCCCTCCCTCCAAATGATGGTCCAGTTTCTGAACAAATACCACTAATGACACCAATTTGCTACTAACCAAGAGAAGTCATTCCAGGGTTGGGGAGAAAATCTTAACTCCAAAGGAGCCAAGGTAGATCACTTTCCCTGCTGGCCTTGGAGCACATGAACTATGCCTCTGGGGCACACGGTCCTTCAGGTACTGGCATCTAAAGACAGTTTTCTTATCCCACTTCTCAGTGTTAAACTCTCTAAAATTGAATTAGACAAAGCTGCATTATACTATAGTAACAAATATAGCCCCCCAAATTACAGTGCCTTAAAACAAGAAAAGTTTGTCTCCTGTTCATGCAAAGTCCAATGAGAGGCTGCCAATTCCGGCAAGTCTTTATCCAAGTGATGGCTGTGATTCAGGATCGTTTTTGTCAAGAGGTTCCAACATCTTGGGGGACTTCTTCCATCCACACAGGGTGGGGAAGCAACACAAAATCTCTCGGCGCATTTGTGGCCAAGTCTGGAAGTGGTTGATATCTCTACTACTCACACTCCATTGGCCAGATTCCAGTCACATGGTCCAACCCAACTGCAAGGGAGGCTGGGAAAGGTAGTTTTCCTATGTATGCAGGAAGAGGAAGCAGACGCCCGTGAGCATTCAGCCTGGTCTCAGACAGCTCTTTAAGCCACCTCTCTCCACGCAACAGGTTTTAAACCTTCACCTTCGCGTAACTCACCTGAACAAAACTCACACCCTCAAATGTGATGGTTGGATCTGAAGTGAAATTAAGCCTGTGTGATGTGCACTGAGGAGAAAGGGACCATTTACCTTCCTGTGCTTCTGTTGACACATTAATTTTTCTGACAAACAAATCATCATCACTGACATATATTGAGTTTATAGGAACTGCTGTTAAGCCACATCTTCTCCATCCTGCCGGGAGCGGTGGTCTTCCAAGACTTAGACTTCATTGAGGGGCAGGAACCTACATGGAACAGGTAGGAAGTAGCACAATGTAGAGGGCTGGAACTGAGGTGGGGCTGGCCATCAGCAGGGCCTGGGCAAAGAGGGGCAGGAAATGAATTCAGAGGAATGTCTTGCCCAGATGAGCAATGGGACAACATTGGACCAGAGGACAGCAGGGAGCTAAGGAACCCTAACCCCATTAGCTGACTTGCTTGCCTTTGAGTCTCACCTCCTGCAGGGTCTACAGGATATGTGCTCCTCCATATGCCCAAGGTCTCCAGCCTGCCCTTGAACACCCAAAGAGCACCTTAGACCCTGCTTGCCAGGAGACCCCTAAATTCCTGGAAATGCCCAGAGATGTTCACCTGCTCCACAAATCCAATCTACTGGATGCCCTAGCCCATCTCTTCCCCTGAGCTGCCCCACCATTCCCTGTGGGTCCCTCTTGTCCCTCTGTAACTGGCTTCCCCAAGGCCAGAGCCATGCTCACCATGCTACCCTAGACGTAGACACAGGCTCTTTATCAAAATATGGCCAAGATAAGACATATTTGAGCAAAACTTTACTAAAGGCTTGACCAGGAATCTCTACTGTGGGACAGAAACACATGAAAACTGGATCCTGGAGCTCAGAGCTCTAATGGTCCTTGGGCTGGGCCCAGCTAAAAGGTATACTCCTGGCTCTCTCTTGCACCTTAGCCCCTTTTGCCCTGCAGGGGGGCCTCTGGGTGCCTCACTCCAGAGCGAGGACCCCCCCACCCTCAGCCTTCTCTGGGCTCCACCTGGTTCTCAGTCTCTTTCCCAAACAAGTTCACCATCTCCCCATAAACTTCTGGCCACAGTGCAGATAATCTATTACACGGTCCTGCCTTAAACTGCTCCACATCAGAACAGAACTCTCTTATTACTATTGCAAAAACCAAAGGCCCATTAGTGTCTTTCTCCAAAATATGAATCAGAAGAGTGATGGCAGCTTTACCGAAGTGGGGTTTTTCTCTCTCCTAGCCATCGAGACTTCAAAAATGCCAGGGGATGCTCTCAGAGGCCCGCCTGACATGGAGCTCTGCCATCGCAAATCAGGACCAAAACTGTCCCTGGAGGACCCCCGGCCCATGAAGCCTGGGGCTGGGAGGGAATCGGCGAGCTGTGAGAAACTGCGGATGGAGGGAGCATGAGCTCATTAAATGAGCACATCAGCCCTGAGCTCACGCCAGCAGAAGCACAGACCTGTAGGTGGGGACACTTGGCCAAAATGACAAGGGGAGGTCTGGATGGTCCCCACCCCGGCTGCTTCTGGCCAGGGGCTCTTGGCCATGCCCCGGTGTAGGGCTCACTGGAAGTGAATCCCAGATTGCTTACTGTAAACTCAGGCTTTAACTTCTACGGTTGAGTAGACAATTTAGAGTAGCATGTGTTACACACTTTACAACGAAGGCCCTTAAAGAACTGGAGTAGACATGTTTAAGGAAATAAAATGAAGCAGGCCCAATAAGCATTTGGGACTATAGCCAGGAAGCCGGACTCCACCATCTGGATGAGTCAGCCATCACTCGGCCGTGAACCAGCGCAAGGTACTGTCCCCGTTCCATACGGGAGTGCAATGGGATGTGGTCAGTGACTCTACTTCTAATTTTCTTGGGAAATATGCAGTGGAAGATGGTGAAGAAGATGTGGGCAAGCTGACTACGGTTGTCTGGAAGGATCCCATGAGGCACCTAAGCCCAACACCGTCCCGACCCAGCCCCCAGCTCCAGGAGTGTGCCTGCCCTCCTCTGCAGGAAGGTCAAAGCCTCTGGCTCCTGGCTGGGGCTGAGCATATGGGGAAGGAGTGGGAGAAGTGTCAGGCTCTGTGGGGAGGGTGGGGGGGGTGCCAGGACCTGTGGGGTTAAGGAGAGGTGGGGGCATACAAGGGGTGATGGTGAGAGACGTCAGGTTTGAAGGCCCATATAAACAAAACGTTGTTTGAATAAGAAAGCATTTCAAAGGTATAAATATTTTGGTACTGGTAGTAAAGTCCTAGAGCTTCGTAAATAGTCACTACGTATTTGTACATTTTAGTATTTCTTAATTAGCCTGTGGGATTATTCACAGCCCCGGTCATGCCTACTCTCGTGTCTGCGTGGCAAGGAGTACTTTTGCTGGTGTCCCCATACGTGACTGATCAGAAGACTCTCGGAGCAGACCACGTGGGTGCCCAGGGGGAGGAGGGTTGAAATCAATGCCTCCATGCACTCAGGAAGAAAAGAAAAAAACCAGAAACCCCAAAGAACGGTTCTCCTTGGGTCTGTATCATCCGCACGACCCCGTCCCAGGCAGTGGTCATGTAGGATCCTGGGCAGGGCACACCCAGAGCCAGGGTTCATGTGCAAGGCTATCATGGGAAGAAGCTGGGACCCTCGGGGAACACCTCCTCATGTCCAGGCATGACCATCTGGTATTCGGGCCACAGGTACAGTCACATACACACCGTGGTGACATCCACCAGCTTCTGGATCATCTGGGCGTGGGTGTCATGGAAGGGCAGCCCGTCCACCTCCAGGCCCACAACTCCCGACACTCCACTTCGGACCTTGTGCCGCACCAGGATGCCCAACATCTTCTCTTCCTGGAAAAAAATGAGGACAGAGACAGAAGTGGTGGAGGGAGGGAGAGGAAAAAGAAAGAGATGCATTACATTTATAAGTGGAAGAAGAGCTTTTGACTTGGTGTGGTCTCTTTTTTAAAAATAAAATTTCACTTAACCATACAGATGCCACTGAGAGACTCATCATGAAGATTAGGTGTCCTACATCACGCCCCAACTGCCCCAAGCCGCTCCTCAGAAGCAGCCACTTCAAGGAATCTGGGGTATTCTTCTGGGAGTTACAGTCATGTAACTAAATGTGGTTATTATGGAAAATTGCATTTAGCGTTTGTTAAAAACACGGAAGATTCACTTCTGTGGGTACAGCGTGGGCTACTTCCTACAAACCAGCCCCTGCTCAGCTCTTATCATCTGCTGGTGTGGGACATGACCCATCTCCCTCGGCATTCCCCAGTGCAGATGAGGGAGCAGCTGGAGGGAGCAGAGCCCTGTAGGAAATGCAGCCTGAGCCTGGGCCCAGCAGGCAGGGTTTGGGATCAAAAAGGTCTGACTTGGGTCTTACCTGGCCTCTCGTTGCCTCAGTGTCCTCATCTGTATAATGGGGATGTTGATGAGAGTAATAGTAATAATGTCTCCTGAGTGGGTTGTTGTAAGGATTAAATGAGCTAATGCCAGTAAAGCACCTAGTGTGGTCCTTGGCACACAGTAGGTGCTCATGAAATCAGGTAAATTATTATTGGCAGGGTTGGGTCCCCTGGCCTTTAGCCCAGAACTTTTTTCCTTTGCCATACTTGCTATTTTTTTTTTTTAAGTGATTTGATTCTCCTCCTCTCTTCCTCTGAAAGTAAGGTCCCAAAGAACTATTTGCCTACTTGCCCTCCATGCATCTTCCTCTGGTTGGAAAGTTCTGGTCACCCTGAGAAAGGTGGGTCTTAAGTGAAGACACAAGGAGGATGGTACCTGAGGGGCAGAAGTCCAGCCCATCCTCTCCTTCCTCCTCCACCAGCAGAGGAGGGGGATGGGTGGAGGAGACCAAGGACTCTCCTGCAGAAAGGTTAAGATGGCTCTGAGAAGGGATTTCACCTTCCTTCCCAGGCACTTGCTCAGTCATCCCATCCCCCGTCAAAGTTTTCTTGAGCACCTGCTACCTGCCATGCCCTGAACTGGGGATACAGAGGTGAATGGGACACAGTCCCTGCTCTGTGGGGGTTCACAGTCCAGATGACTGATCAGGAACGGTCCATGGAGATCACGGCACAGGGCAGGGGCATTCAACCCCCATTATCAGAGTGGCTCAGGAAAGGCTTTCTGGAGGAGGGGCATCTAGGACCACAGGTGACAAAAGAGCAGGAATGAGCCAAGCCAGGGGCTATAAGGAGCACTCACTACAAACTTGTCCAAACAATGGAGAATGAGCTGGCAAAGGTCACCTGGGAATGGCTCTACTCTCAGCTGGCCTGAGAGCCTGCATTTCCATTCTGCCCTGGGAGGGACACCCAAGGGCATTTCCTGGCATCTCTTTGTCCTCTGGCCCCTTCCCAGAGGCTGCCTGGCCCAGAATGCCATTTCCTGCCCTTTGTTTGGGTTTTATTCTTCCATTTCTCTCCCCATTGGGTCATATCCTCTCTTTATGGGGGAATGCTTCTAGAATCTGGGAGTGGGGGGTCATTTCCTCCAACACACTGCCTGTTGGCACCATTCCCATCCTTCTGGGCCCCAGGGAGGGTCCTTGGGGTGTCAGGGTGCATGTGAGCCATCAGCAGCTTAGGAACGGGCTGGCACTCAGCCTCTAGGAAGAGCCACAGGAACAGCTGGGCCAGCAGGGACAGTGGCAAATTTCCAGGAATCACTGAACCACCTCACCATCTTCCAAGAGACTCCACCAAGCGGAGAAGGTGGCAGGAGAGGAGAACGGAGCTGGAGGCAGAGGACCTCCTGTGACATCCCAGGCCAGGCAGAGACAACGTGGCATGAGGGGAGAGACAGAGGCCCGAAGTGAGACCAGGAGGACAGGGCCTGGGGCCCAGTGCACTGTGAGCAGGGAAAGAGGCCCAGATGAGTTCTGGGCTTGGAGGCTGAGCATTAGGGTGGTGTCTGGGGTTCACACGGGGAGCCTAGCAGGCTGATACTCACGGTCGGGGGCTGATGTTGCTCTTCAGAGTGGGGTGGGAGATTAGGGGCCCTCCGGGAAGTTAGAGCTGTTCTGTGTCATGACCTTGGCAATGGCTACGTGGATGTGTACATATGTAAAAATCCACCTACTGTCCACTTATGGTTTAAGCTCTTCTCTATTCCATGTAACTCAGTGTTTCAAAGCTAGCAAGAGAAATGGAGTGGGATGGGAATGCTGGAAAAGAATAGGACCCCAGGATGAAGCCACGTCCCTGCCTTATCCATTATCTGCGTTATCCATTCATCCATCTGTCCATCCATCCATCCATCCGTCCGTCCATCCATCCGTAGTCCCTCCTGTAAGTTGTCTTCAATCAGCTTGTAGCTGCTGACAAGATCTGAGGAATGCCCTCAGATAAACCTCCCGGGCACAGCGAAAGGCCAGAGCAGGCAGGGTGTGCTCTAGATGGCGGCGGCCGCCTTCCCTGGACTCCTCCGCATGGTGCCCACACCCGTCACAGTCGCGATCAGATCAGACCCCTGATACAGGAGGCCCCGCTTACAAGCAACTCACACTGCCGAGATGAAGGACATTCCTCACGCCCTAGCCAATCCTGTTGCACCGCCCGCTCAGGCCACGGCTCTGCCCAGCACTCCTTGATGACTCAGGGATGCGCAGGGAGTGACCTACAGAGCTCCGCTGTGATGATTCCGGTTCTTTCTCCTGCACGCGGCATTGCTTCGTGCCCCTGCACCTTTGTTTTGTGGGTCTTGCTACCTGGAAGGCCCTTCCCACTCTCTCCTACCTGGTTACTTAGAGCCTACTCACCCTCCAAGACCCAGCTCAGTGTCACCTCCTCCAGGCAGCCTTTCTTGAGCTCTCTGAATGAGCTAAGGGCCAGTTCTCTGTCCCTACAGCAGCTTGCCCTGCACACTTCCATCCTTCTACCCTCCACCCACCTGTGGTAGATCCCGAGTCCCCTACCCAGGGGCTGGGGCTGACCCTCCATTTTCTCCCAGAGCAAAGCTGGCCTGGCCCAGAGGAGGGGCTCAACACACATGTGTCTATATTTTTGTTTTGAAAATGTTCCCTTTTATTTTCCTCATAAGGGTGATACATTATTAATGTATTTATGAAGGACCGTGTGGAAACCCAAAGGGAGAATTTTCCATCCCTGGAGGGTAAGCGTTTGGGTTGTATGAATTTTCCTGGCTGGGTTCATTCTTTTGTGTCTGTGTGAGTCAGGAATCATGTGTGAGGCAGCCCCTGAGGCTTTTTTCCCAGTTCAGATCCAGGAAATGCAAAGAAAGTACCCAAGGCCCTCTGGGCACCACTGGGGCAGGCCGTTTCCCTTGAAAATATCCTTCAGCGGCTCTAGTGCCCCCCACCCCCACCCCATGTGGAACCCTGGCATTACCAGGAACCGGAAAACTTCCGAGCCCTGGAATGAGCCCAGAGCATGGAGTCAGAGAGACCTAGGCTCAGGTCCCAGCTCCCCGTCTCAGCCGGGTATGTGGGACAAGCCTCCCCTGTGGGAATCCCAGCTCTCTCATCTGTAAAGTGGGCACAACGTCAATCCAGAGAGGGCTGGGGAGAAATGGGCTGACAGAAGGCAGAAAGAGAGAAACAGAGGGAGAGACCAGGCTCTGGAAACTCCTGCTTCTCAGCAGTGAGGACCTCTGGGCCTCAGCCACTGGCTGCCTGGGCACTCATCACAACCGCTCCCCCTACCTGAGCTGCTATGTCCAGGCTCAATGCTCGGGAACCTTCCTGCCCTTAGACTGCATTCCCGTCTCCCCAGACCAACCGTCGAATCCAGGGTCTCCCAGTGTGGTCACCCAGAACGGGTCAGATATGCTGCTTGTCCGGCCCACTTCAGGCTGACTGAGTCAGGAAGCCTGGGGTGGGCTTTGCACTCTGGGGTTTAAGATGACCCTGATGTGATTCAGATGCCTTTGAAGTTGGGGAACTGCTGTCCTAACAAGGCAATGCGTCTGTCCGTCCGTCCATCCATCCATCCATGTATTCATTTGTTCATTAATTCATTCATTCTACTAGAATTTACCAAGCACCCCATTTCCCTTTGCTGGCTGCTGGAAAAGCAGACTCAAGAAACTCAGTTCCTGGTCTTGCATTTAGCAGCCTAGACCTCTGGGGGACCAGACTGGGAAAGTGAGGCGGGAAGGTGCAGGAGACTGCTTTTGGACTGGTTAGGAGTGGCTGTGAGGTTAGTGGCCCAGCCTGACCTAGCACGGGAACCCCTCCCTCAACCCTGACTGGGCCCCTGTCAGGGGCTTCCTCCTCACAGGGTTGGGCAGCTCTGCAGAAGGCAAGCTCTTCCCTTCCATGAACCATAGTCTGCTCTTGTGGCCTCTGCCCCTAGGCCAGCTTTTGTCTCTCTCAGGTGGCCTGGGGCATGGTCTGTCTCCCTCCCCCAGGACACCATTCAGGTGTGAGGCTTCAGGCCCCCCAGTCTTGCCCCTTCCAGGCCACATACCCCAGCTCCCTCCACTGATTCAGGCTCTGCAGCCCTGTCAGCCTGCTGCCTGCTATTCGTGAAGGGGAAGCTCAGACAGAAGCTACAGCTCACAGGGGAAGTCACCTCAGGCCTAAGATTCTGACATAAAGTCAGGGCTTTGGCGCCAATTTCCCAAGATCCGAATTACTCTGGAAAATTCCCCCAGAAGGTTCTCCAGGCTCTGGGAGGAGCAGGGCATGAAGAGGTGGGTTTGAGCCTGGAATCAGGGTCAGCAGGTGGGGCCATGGGACTGAGGCCCAAGTAGGGAATGGCAGAGTCATCGAGTCCTTCTGTTTTTTAAAAATAATCAGCCTAAAATAATCCACATGCCAAAGAGCCACATTGTGTGATGGCAAATTCTGCTTCCTTACAGAGGCAGGCTCTGCTTCTGGCTGCTGACAGGCAGCAGTGGTGCTGGCCCCTGGTTTATAACTTGGAACCCTCAGCTTATAACCTGGAACCCTCGGTTTATAGCCTGGAACCCTCGGTTTATAGCCTGGAACCCTCAGCTTATAGCCCAGAACAGGCCTGCTCATCATGCCAGGGTGTGGCCACCTGGTATGTTACCTTGGCAACAGATGGAAGGGCCTGAGTCCAATTCTGCTCCCCAGGTGCTCTGGATGGCCCAACTGCCTTCCTGAGGTAATGTCGGTGGACCTCACATGAGTTTAGGATGTACAGCGCACAGGCCAAGGCATAGCCTCCCCAGTTAGAAACACCTAGAGCAAAAAAGATTCTATCATAGAAGTGGAAAGGTAATGGGGTCCGTCACCCTGCTACTCAGCAGCTAGAACTCACCTCAGAGAATGGCCCCAAGGTCAGTGGCACACATGGCACCAGAGAACTTGTGAGAAACAGATCCTTGGGCTCCAGTGCAGACCTACGTCAGAGGAACTCCGAAGGGAAGACAGGGAGCACAGGGAGTTTTAATCAGCTCCCCAGGGAATGCTGATTCAAGTTAAAGGTCGAAAGGCACTGCTCCAAACCACCTGGGTTATGTATGGTCACCCACCGACCAGCCGAGAAGCTTCAGGCTCTCCCCCTAGGAAGCCGCTGCAGATCTTCTGACATTAAGAAACCCTCCTGGGGCGCCTGGGTGGCTCAGTGGGTTAAGCCGCTGCCTTCGGCTCGGGTCATGATCTTGGGGTCCTGGGATCGAGTCCTGCATCAGGCTCCCTGAGCGGAGAGCCTGCTTCCCTCTCTCTCTCTCTCTCTGCCTGCCTCTCTGCCTACTTGTGATCTCTCTCTGTCAAATAAATAAAATCTTAAAAAAAAAAGAAAGAAAGAAAAGAAACCCTCCTGCGTGGCAGACCTGGGTCCGTCATGCTGTGCAGAAGCCAGTCCTCAGAGGGGCTGGCTGACTGTACTTGAAGAGGGTTTCTAGGTTAGCTTCTACCTGCCTTCCTTTTCCGTGAGCCAGCCCCAAGGCGCCTATTCCCCAGTGCGGGGACGACCTCCCTGGCTCTTCTCTGAAACCTGCCGGAGTTCTCCCTTCATTGCTTGTCTGGTTGCTGTCAACCACAAACTTACATACAGGGACGTAATTGAATGAATGATTCCTATTATTACTTTGAATAAGGTGTTATCTATTAGACCAATTTCAGAACAAGAAAAATAAAAGTTATTTTACCTTCACTTATGTATTCTCCAATGCTCTTCTTGGTGTAGATCTGAGTTTCCGACCTATGCAGTTTTCCTTCTCCCTGAAAATTTCTTTTAACGTTTCTTGCAAGGCAGGTCTACTAGAAACAATGCCCTGTTTGAGAAATTCTTTCTTTCTCTTTCACTTTGGAAGGATAATTTCACAGGGCACGGAATTCTAGGTTGGTGGGGTTTTTCTGTCAACACTTGAAATATTTCATACTACTCTACTGGCCTGTGTGTTTTCTGAGGAGAAGTTGGATGTAATTCCTACCTGAGCTCCTCATTTATCCTGCTGGTGATCTCTGAGCTTCCTGGATCTATGGTTTGATGTCTGACATTAATGTAGGGAGAGAAATCTCAGTCATTATTGTTTTATTTATTTTTTAAAAAGATTTTATTTATTTATTTGACAGACAAAGATCACAAGGAGGCAGAGAGGCAGGCAGAGAGAGAAGGGGAAGCTCTCTGCTGAACAGAGAGCCCGATGCGGGGCTCGATCCCAGGACCCTGAGATCATGACCTGAGCCAAAGGCAGAGGCTCAACCCACTGAGCCACCCAGGTGCCCCTCATTATTGTTTTAAATATTGCTTCTCTTCCTTTCTTTCTTCTCCTTCTGATATTCCCATTACATGGATGTTTGTAATTGTTCCACAATTCTTGGGTATTCTATTCTGTTTCATCCAGTCTTTTTCTCTTAGCTTTCTAGTTTTAGAAGTTCCTATTGTTGTATGTTCAAGGTCAGAGGTGATTTTTCTCAGCTGTGTCCAGCCTGCCAATGGGCCCATTGAGGGCATTCATCATTTCTGTTGCAGTGGTTTTGATTTCTGGCATTTCTTTCTCATTTTTTCTTAGAATTTCCATGTCTCTGCTTATATGACCATCTGTTGCTGCATGTTGACTACTTTTGGGTGTTTCCCTCCCCAACCAGGTAGGCTGGGCTCTGGTAAAAGCCCAGCCACTAGGCTCTGGTAAAACGGTTTCTCCGGAGGGCGGGCCTTGTTAAGATTGGAGTGCCCTGGGGGCACCTGGGTGGCTCAGTGGGTCGAGCTGCTGCCTTTGGCTCAGGTCATGATTTCAGGGTCCTGTGATCAAGCCCTGCATGGGACTCCCTGCTCAGTGGGGAGTCTGCTTTCCCTCATCCTTCTCCCCTGTTGTGCATGCCTGCTTTCTCTCTCTCAAATAAATAAATAAAATCTTAAAAAAAAAAAAAAAGAATGGAGGGTTCTGATGAATTTCAAAATGGTTTCTTTCCTCTGCCCCTCTAAAGCACAAGGGGATTTTTCTCTGATATTCATGGAGTGGACCAGGTAGAACTAGTGGGGATAAAAGTCACAAAAGTGTGGGGACCCCTTGTGACCAGGGCCCCGTGGAGTTTTGAACTCTTAGACCTGTCCACACTGAACCTCCAGCCATCCATCATTTGCAGGTTTTCCTACCCCGGCACTATCCTCAGAGATTTCTACTCATCTCCAGGCTCTGTTTTGAGGATGAAATGGGAGAGCCTTTCTTGGGTATCTGTCAAAAGTCCTGAAAGGGGCGCCTGGGTGGCTCAGTGGGTTGGGGCCTCTGCCTTCAGCTCGGGTCATGATCCCAGGGTCCTGGGATCGAACCCCACGTCAGGCTCTCTGCTCGGCGGGGGGCCTGCTTCCCCCCACCTCTCTGCCTGCCTCTCTGCCTACTTGTGATCTCTGTCTGTCAAATAAATAAATAAAATCTTAAAAAAAAAAGTCCTGAAACTTGTGGTACAGTCAAGGGAGGAGAGATGGGGCCCTTTAGGACCTGGACATGGGCAAGGTCAGTCCTGATGGGAAAGGGAGGGACAGGGCAGCCTGGGGCAGAGGTAAGTCTGAAGAGAGGTGGGAAGAATTTTGCCCCCTCTCAACATTTACCAGATTGTTCACTTGCCTTCTACCATGCAGGAGGCACAGAGGAAAGCATGGATGACTCCTCTTCAGAGAGGTCTTCCCTGACCTCCAATCTAAAGTGGCCTGCTTGTCCCTGTCTTTCATCTCCCTGTAGCTCCTCGTACTGCTTAGCACAAGCTGGTGTATTTCTTTCTTAGGGCTCCTTGTCCATCTGCCCCCACTAGAGCAAGAGCCCTGTGGAGCCTGACCCTTTCCACACTAACTCCAGGACCAATGTTTGTTGGATGACTGATTAAGAGGTCTAAGGCTGAGAACCAGGTCCCCATCTTGACCTGGTGCCCTGGAGACTCTACTCACAGAGGAGGGGAGCTTCTGGCTGGACAGGCTCCAGCCTCCAGGTCCCTCCTCTTGGGGAGCCGGGCCTCACTGACTGACCATCTGAGCACTCACCAGTGATGATGGCAAAGTCAGCCTCCACGTCACAGGCGATCACATCCCCATTTCGTATGTGTCTCTTCACAGCCTCCTTGACTTTGCCCATCCCAAGTTCATTGCCCCCGTCACCAACCCCTGAAGGGAAGAGGAACCAAATCAGTCCGTGTACAGGATCAGACAGAATTGGAGGGGATGGTTTGTGGGCAGGCGAGCCCCTTCACATGTGTTGTGTTGCCTCAGGAAGGGAAAAAGGATGGGCTCGGGGTCTATTTTCAGATAACCAGGAGATGTACTTCTCCTTCAGGTCTTCTAGAGGCTTCTTTAGTTAAAAGTGAATTGAAGTTTGGAACTCACCAGCGTGCGGCCATGTCCCCTACTGAGTCACGGTCTCTAGTCACAGATAGGGACCCCTATGCTGGTGCTACCAGGCCCAGGGGAGAAGCAGGTGTGGCGTTCCTCAACTTTTCAGGGGCTCCTGCTCAGGGATGGACTACAAGGTCGTGAGTCCCATCCATGTGGTGGGGAATGGGTAGAGATGGTTAAGGTCAATTCTGCCATTTACTTTAAAGGTTTCTGGTGCAAGAGGATGAAATACATGTGTGTCAGTTCATCTTCGTCTATGCTAGAGGAGTGCGCAGCACCCTGGGAAGTAGCCGAATCAGGACTACGTACCACAGGGGCAGTTGGTTGGCAGGTGAAAGAGACCAGGGGTAAAGGCCGATCAGGCACCTGAGGGTTTGTTAATTCACATAATAAATGCTAGAACAAACATGCTAGAATAAATCAGTGTCCGAAATTATTTAACTCTTTGGTGAACGGTGTTAAAGATAGGGGGATTGACTAAAAATAAAAACCAGGGTTCCCCCCTCACAGGCACAAGGTGAAAATAATCTAACCAACCCCGCTGCCTGCTGCCGTCTCCGGTGGTGCTAGAGGACCACCATTGGTCCTGTGTCCCCCTGTTTCTGGAGGATTCTGTAGGTCAGAGGTCAGCAGGGAGACAGCTGTCGCTGCCTCAAGATAATAGCTCCCCCAGGTGCTGGCCGGAGGCATGATTGCACGGCTGTTTCTGTGTGGGTTTCTACCGAGGCCTGGAATGCGTGCAGAAATCCACCTGAGGCCACATTCATCCTGAGGTGGTGGACTGAGACGAGAGCTCCCCCACCCCGAGCACCGGAGACCTGGACGCAGCCAAAAGAATCAGACGTTTTCAATGGCCTAATGCCTTAGGTCCACACCCTGAGGACTTCTCTCTTCATCAGACTAAAATGGACTGACACACATCCTTTTCTAGGCCCACGGCAGCGACAGAATGAAGGGAAACCATGACAAAGCTAGCACTGGTGTTTGTCTACATCTGTCTCTGGTCTTTTGTACTTTATGAATTTTGTCTTCTTTGCTCCCCAGGTCAGTTCTGCCCGGGGCCTTGTTTTCTTCACTTGAGGGCACTCCCGGGGTCTCTGAGAGGGGCGGGAGCTGGGTGCTAAGTGGAAGGTCACTGTTATGTCCATGACAAGCCAGTGGCCTGTGGAAACTGAGTGTGTCAATGGAGCAGAGGAGAGAAAAGACAGGGATGGTCCTACAGGGCAGGAGACTGTGGGAACCACAGGAGAACCCTGGGCTCCTGAGGATAAGAGAAGGTTCCACAGGTCCACAGAGGGAGCAGTTTGAAGGCACAAATAGCCAGCTCTACCTGCTTCCTCTGCGGTCTTGGGAGCAGCTTTGGGGGGGGCGGTCAGCAAAGATTGGGGGTCCATTTGGCAGGGGAAGAACAGCACCTTTGGATCCTGATTGCCCCTTTGACTCGGAGACCCCCTCCTTCTCCACTCTGGGCATTCCTTCCTCCAGCCCTCAAGCCCTCGGCCTGTCCAGCCCAGAGAGGCAGGAAGCTGAAGCCAAGTGTGCTGTGGGTACCACACCCAAGGCCTCTTCCGGGAAAGACCAGTCGCTTTGCAGAAATTTTCTACTCAACCAGGAAGACTTTCATTGTCTCATCAAAACCTCAAAAGCCAAAGATGACTAATGAGTCCGGGAACCACTCTAAAGCGTCTGAACGAAGAGAACAATTAAACACAGAACGAGAAACTTTCCTTCATTACCCGAGGGTCTATACCTACCCCCAGGGGAGGAACGCTGTTCTGGGAGTTGTGTCAAGCCTTTCAGAAATTCATTAAGGCAACAGGATTCCATAAAAAACATGTCGGAAGGGATTCTGGGAGTCTGGACTCCTAAATTCTACCCGCAACACTAATGGGGTAGGTGACCTCGAGGAACCTCCCTGGGCCTCATTCTTGGACACTCTGCCTGCCTTATCTACCTGCCAGGGTTTTAAAGAAGCTTTGACAATATATGGATGTGAAACCTCCTTGAAGACCATAAAGTTCTGTACAAACACACATGGTCACATTACTATACCATTAGCAGTCAAAATATTGCACTAATCACCTATTTAAGTCATACTAAAAATGAGTGCACTTAGAAGATGAAACAGTATACATGGTACCTGTGTCCTGTATGGCCTATAGAATATATCCTGCGTCGATTTTATTATTGTTATTATTTGATTATTAGTTTTAATATTTTAGAGCTGGGCCAGTAGGACGCTCTCGATTAAGCGTCATTTCCCTTTCTTGCTTGTGGGAATGTTGGATTTCTAAGTGACGGTGTCTTTATCATCTAAACTGGCCATAATAAACAATGCTGGGGAAGAAAGCTACGGTCCCCATAGAACTCCTCCTTATCGAGTGTTCTATAGTCAGGGAAAAGGCAGTTAGTGCTGACACCTTCTTGTTGAATTCTCAGTGCTCTCCACTTACCCGTTGATGAGATTCCAGGAATCTTCCGTTTTGCCAGGAAAAGGTCATCAATGGGGTCAACCAAGTGCTTGATGTTCATCTTCCTGGCGTTGTAGTAATTGCCATCGGCAGCCCTTCCTGCACGCTCTATTGCCACCAGATGGTCAAATCTGCCAGGAAGCAAGGGCATGGGGGCCTTATGGGGAGGGTGGCCGCCTGGCTGGATCATGTGTTTGTGTGAAGGACCCTTGCATTTCTTCTCTGATTCCTTCACTCCTACAAAATTTGGCTGAGCCTTTAGGTCTAACTGCAAGGGCTTGTGCTGGAGGCTTGTCTATCAGATCATTTAGAAAAATATCATCAGAATCTTGGGGCACCCGTGTAACTCAGTTTGTTGAACATCCAACTCTTGATTTCGACTGAGGTCTGATCTCAGGGTTGTGAGATCGAGCCCCACATTGGACTCCACGCTCAGCTCAGTCTGTTTGAGATTCTCTCTCTCCCTCCAACCCTCCCAATGCACACATGTGCGTGTGCACACACGCTCTCTCTCAAATACACAAATAAAATCTTTAAAATAATGAAAATATCATCAGAATCTTTAACAGTTCATTAGAGTCAGAGGCTGTGAAACTAGGAAGGCTGACGGCCAGGGTCACGTGCTGGATGCTGCCGGTGTTCTGGCCGAATCTCCATCAACCAGTGGGCTCCAGCACCCAGAGGTCTGAGTGTTGCCTGCTCTTGGCGCACCGCTGCCTTCTCCCAGGATCTTGTTCCATTTATGTACACAGACAGACTTAAAGAGTTGAAATGGAAGATAAATGAATCCAATGCAAGAGCGAGATTAGATAAGCCGCATAGGCAATGACAGTAGGCTTGTGGGCTGTGGAATCAGAGTGTAGGCTCCTGTCCAGACCCTCACGCTCCTGGCCTTGGCCAAGTGCTTAGCCTCTCTGACCCATGTTCACTATATCCGATGACCTGACCATAGGGCCAGTCTCATACAATGGTGAAAGGAACCTCCCTGGGCCTCATTGTAGGATACTGCATTATCTACTTCACAGGGTTTCAAAGAGGCTTCAACAATATAATGGAGAAAACGCAGGAGAGACGCTTTGCAGACAGGCCCATACCTACTCAGTGCGCGGTAAATGGTGGTCTTGGTGACTGTTACCATTATCAGGAGGAATTTTGTCTTGATAAACCAACTTGTGAAAATTGCACCTTTATAGCTCTCTAAATCCCCCCACGATGGAGTTCTTTATTTTTTGTAAGATTGATTTATTTATTTTAGAGAGAGAGAGCAAGGGGTGAGGGAGGGGCAGAGAACGAGGGAGAGAGAGAGAATCTCAAGCAGGGATCCCCGCTGAGCATGGAGTCCGAAGCTGGGCTCGATCTCACGACCCTGAGATCGTGACCTGAGCCGAAATGAAGATTCAGGTGCTTAACTGACTGAGCCACCCAGGCTCCGCATGATGGAGTTCTTTAAAATCTTTGCTGTGGAAAACCATGTGGCTGTTCCTCAAAAAATGTGAAATAGAATCACCACACGGTCCAGTGATTCCACGTCTGGGTGCGCACCCCAAAGTACTAAAAGCAGGGTCTCAAAGAGATGCTGGGACCCCCTTGTTCACAGCAGCATTATTCACACTAGGCGACAGGGACAAACAGGGACAGAGAGGCACTGTGGCACGTCCATACAAGGGAATATTATCCAGCCTTACAAAGGAAGGAAATTCTGACAGACGCCGCAATGTGGACGAATCTTGAGGATAATTCTCGAGCTGGAATAAGCCCGTCACGGAAGGACAAATACCGGATGGTCTCACTCGTATGAAGGACGAGAGCAGTCAGTTCATAGAGACAGAAGGTAGGGGCTGGGTCCTGGGGGAATGGACAGTCGCTGTTTAATGGGTACAGCATTCCCGTTTGGGAAGATGAAAATGTTCTGGAGATGGACGGCAGGAATGGCTAAGCACCAGTGCAAGTTGACCTTGATGTCACTGAACTGCACGCTTAAAATGGTAACATTTATATTATGTATATTTTACCTTAATAAAAAAAAAATCTAAACTCTGAGTACTTGGCTATGTCCCCGGTTGTGTAGAATGTGATGACATCATAGATGCCTGAGATCAGGCCACTGGGAAGGTTTTAGAATGTAATCCTGAGACTACATGCCCGGGGCCGAAAAAAAGCAGCCACTGAGAAGCAGAGTCAACAGGAGGAAGGAGCCTTGACCTTGAATTTCCCCTAGACCTATATCCATGGTTATGAAAAGCCTGTTTGGAACAGGACCTCTGACTGAAATCAGTATGTTCTCTGTCTGTCAGGGAGAATACCACTTCTGGACTTTCTCCCCAGGAGAATTTTAGTTATATACCTTATGGGTGGATTGATTTTTTTTTTTCCAGGCCAGCAGGATCCATTTAGCTACAGTGGGAAGCATTGAGCTCCTGGGATGCCGGCTGCCTGGGAAGAGTTAACACATCTTCTCCAAAGAGAGCACACGCCTCTCTCCCCACAATAATCCGATCTGCCTGGCGCCCCTCCGCTCAGCGAACAGAGCAGCACCTGCGTTAACAGGCCTCGGGGATCCCACCCAAGAGAATTTTCTAGCTTCTCCCTGAAGATCCGGAGCTCTGTTTACACATCAACCATCTGGAGAATAGAAACATCTCTAATAGGAACCACACATGTTTTTGCAGTTTTAAATAGCATATGGGAACCACAATTGAACTTTGTCTTGGTGACTCGTGGTCCTCGTTATGATCATCAATTCTGCTGTGAGCTGCAAAACAGCATGCCCGCCAGGCCTATGGAAGAAGTGTTTTTAAGTCTAACTGGACACTTATTAGTGGGTTGTGAAATTTATTAGGCCAGGTCGGCATTTCCAGAAAAGGAAAACAGAACAGAAAAGTAAAATAGACTAGAACAGACTGGGATAGAAAATGTCAGAATATATTGCATAGAGCAAGAGTAAATACTGTTTTCTGAATCTTTGTTTCAGTTGTGCATATGTGTGTGCATGTGTGTGTACACGTGTATGCATACTAGTTTACAGTGCAAAAGGTATTACCATTGTCAAAAAAAAGTTTAAAAAACACTATTAAGAAATAAGATCTGAAATACACCCTACATACAATAAAGATGTATTTTTCAAAATTTCTGATCACAACACATAGTAAAAAACACACTCACTTGCACAAAATTTCACGAGAGCATACTTACCGTTACCGCACAGGACAGATGATGGTATGTCTGCTTCTCATTCCCCCTGCAAATGTGCCGGTGACCCCACCAAAATGACTCCCTGCTCTCTAAGGGTTCATGACCCTGTTTGAGAAACTGCTAGTTTTTGGTTCTTGTAATTTTCCTCTCTTGTCCCTCTACCAGGAGGATATGCCATCTCACAGGGAGCTACTATGCCCAGAGATGCCTTGAGAAGCCCCCAGGACACCCTGAAACTCAGAAGCCTGCCCCATTAGACCCTCCCGGGCTCATGGCTCTGTTCTTCCTGGAGTCATCAAAGTGACGACCATCACCAGCTTACGCTGGGATGGGACACACATACCTCGGTGACTTGGGGTCCCCATCTTTGCAGAGAAATGCTTGAGCGGCTCCCACTAATTCACCTTGGAAAGTTAATAAGGGGATTGCTGTCTTCAGAACACCTTGAAAACAAAGGTGAAGGAAGGACACGTCAGCCCAGGTGCTGCATTTTGGGAATTCATGGTGGCTTTTCAAAAGCTTCCTTGGATAATATCACTATCATTACGGAGCTGCACCTACCTGTCAATTAGTTTGTTAGGAAACCCGAGACCTCAACACAAGAATATTTGCTTGCTTTTAGTCCTGAGTAAACCCTAGAGTTGGCGGAATGTGTGACCCTGAGTGGCGTGGAATTGGGCTAGTTCACTCTCGGGAGCAGGCAAATATTGCTGCCTATAGATGTCCACGAGACCCAGGCCTATTCTGGCTCACTGCCATCGTGAGTGCCGGGGACACGTGGTGCCCATGGTGACGGGGAGATGGCCCTCCGCTAAGCACAGGACATCCGTGCTCTCACTTAATCGTCACGACAATTCTGTGATAATAACCATTATTAAGCCCATTTTACGGAAGAGGAAAACTACATAATAAGTTGGGTGAAGCCAAGAACGGAGATCAGGGTCCTGACCCTAGTTTCCACTCTAAGTTCTCATCTGCTCTCCTCCCTGCATACCTTCAGGGAAGTCCCAGAACAACAGTGGAGAGGCCCCAGAGGCTGGGCGTGGGATTGGCTACTAGTATTGGAGTGATTGCCAGAGTGAATTTGACTCTCAAAAATAGCACCTTCCCTAATTACACTAACAATACATATTAACATAGAATACGTGGGAAGCACACACAGACCCCAGATTAAAATAAGAGTGACTTGGTTTTCACAAAGGAATCCACCTCCTAGCAGTTGGGGGTAGAATGCTTGTGCATTCCCAGGCCCAGGATGAGGCTCCATGCAGATGGCTAACAGTGGGCCTGTGACAGGGATGGACCCAGCACTTACGGTTCCTCTGGTTCTACAGGACACGCCCTACTGCCCCTCTCTGTGGACCACAACCTAAGCAAGCACCCCATCGACGTTAAAACCACGGGCTCGTGTTATAAAGGTGGCTTCAGGATGGCTGCTTCTCACCCCAGCTTCACAATAGGGCTGCCCCAAGCCCCTTGGGAGCTGCCACCACCTCCCAGTGGGTGGAGGAGACAGAATCATTGTCAGAGACACTAAGGGGCCCCCGGTGTGACTCCCTCCAACCTCCCTCCCCAGACCCACCCCCTGTCTAAGGGGGAAAGACAAGGAGAGAACAGTCAGTCTATCAGGGGATACTCACCGAGCACATTCTACAAGGGACAAGCCAGGGATTGGGGCTGGGCTGGGAGCGTGGTCACAAGATGAAAGACCCAGCCCCTGTCTGTGCCGGGAGGAGCAGCCCGGTGACCTGGCAAGGGGACTGACCCCCGCCAAACAACATTCCCAACTGTGTGACCTTGGACAAGCCACAGAGACTCCCTTAGCTGGGGTTTCCTCCTCTGCAAAATGGGGTTAGTCATGTGTCCCCCGAGCCAGGATTGCTGTTGATGTGATGGTGTGAGCTGGGAGTCTGGCATGTAGTAGGCGCTAAGTTAAGGCTGGTGCGTTCTTCCTTCCTGACATCGGATCATGGATACAGGATGCTGGTAAGAAGGGGTGCCAGGGGGTCAAACAGGGCTGGGAACATAACATAGCCTCCAGGGGGCACACACAGAAAGAGCCTCTGCAAAGGAACGTTGGCAAGATGAGAACCCACATCCGAGCTGCAAAGAATCAATTTATCCATTTGGTCCATTTAGGCCCAAGATAGGGAAGAAATGACTAAGCTTTTTGTTCTTTAAACATGTGTAGCCTTTGGTTATAAAAGGAACTGAACTAATTTTCATTAAAAGACCAAATCTCTTTCCCTTTCTTCATCCACATGTCACAAAGGTTCTGCAAAATCAAATAGAGCAGATGCCACCTTTGAAACCACCCCATGGGTAAGCCCCAGTTCTGAGCTCCCGGGCAGCAGGAACCTCTGAGCCAGGCCAGCCGGTGAGCCGCGAGGGCAGACCTGCTTCTGGGAAAGTGGACAGCTAAAAATATCCAAGCCACTCGTCAGATGGGGGAGGCTGCTGAGTCTGTTGGCAGTGGCTGGCAGCAGCGCTGTGGCCCGTGTCTCCTCCTTGCTCACCATACCGTCCTTCAGTTTCCCTTGGTCCTCCATGCAGTTCCTTCCCAGCCTCCCTGGCTGGCTCCCTCTCTCCTCCTTGACTTTTCAATGTGGAGCATCCCAGGGTATAATCCTGGGAACTTCTCTCTGTCTCTTATTCCCTGGGTGATCTCACTCTGTGTCTGGACTTAAAAGGCCATCAATATGCCATCCATATGCCAACTGGTCTCCAATTTATCTTTCCAGTCCAGATGGCTCTCCTGAACTTGACTTGTAGATCTGTCTACTTGATGTCTCCACTGATGTGGGTCCCTGCCACTGCACCCTCTCCATCACCCTCCCTGAACTGTGGAGGCCTCCTCTTGTCCCATCTCCCCCTTGCATCCAATCCACCCAGAATTGTGACCCTATGTTCAAAAAAGAGACAGAGCTGTCTACTTCTCGAAACCTCCACCCACACCATTCATCTGTTTGGGGTTCTTTGAAACCAGAGTCTGACCCAAAGACTTGGGTGCAGGTGGTTTATTTGGAAGATGATCCCAGGAGGCAGGTGATGAGCAGAAAGTGAGGGCGGGAAGGAGGAAAAAACAACAGGAGGGGATGGGCACATTCGAGGTCACTGCTCTAGGCAATGGGGTCCCAGTTCCACAGGGACCTGCCTGTCTCTGAGAGATGAGAGGCAGGGCTTCCTCCTGGTTGAGGGGTTCCCAGAAGCATCAGTCCCCTTACTACTGAGTTGGTTTGCACAGCTTTGAAGAAAACCCCAAAACACCAGCTTGCCATGGGGTCTGGTCAGGTCCATGTGGTGACCCATACAGTTACTCCAGTGGTGGCTGAAATCACTGGAGATCAAAGGGACGGGCACTCCAAGCCACCCCATCTCCCCACAGCGGCTATAGAAACAAGGGTCCAGTTTCTACCCTTGTCCCTATAGCTACCTAGGTGATTCTTTAAAACTGAAGCCAGAATGTGGCCCTCCTCTGCTCAGTGCCCTTCTAGGGCTCCCCATCCCACCTGGAATAAAAGCCCAGTTGCTCACATGTCCCTTGAGGCCCTTCGAGGCTGCCCCCATGACCCCTCTGTCCTCCCTTCTGGCTTCTCTTGTCCTCATGTGTACCAGGCTACTCAGCTGGCTGGTAGCCCTTTCTTAAACCTGCCAGGCCTCCCAGACTGCCCGGCCTCTGCTCTGGCCATGGTCACAGTCCAGGGCCTCTTCCTTCAGCAACTTCATCAGTCTTGGCTCCACTGTCACCCTGTCCACAAGGACTTCCCTGACCATAATGTTTAGAACAGTAGCCTACCCCCTGCGCTGTCAGTCCCCATCCCCTTATCCTGGTTTTGCTCTACGCCCCCCACCCCAGCATCACACCTGCTTACGGACCACACACTTCCCTTTATCCCCATGCGGTTTGCCGCCCGCCACGCTCCCCTGGGATGTGCTTGCCATGACCCACGGTGTCAGTCTTAGCCATCGATGGCTCTCAACATCCCACAACAGTGCCTGGCACAGAGTAGGTGTTCTGTACACATTTGTTGTATGAAATGGTTTCTGTGTGTTCAGATACAGCCTTTGGGAAGCTTCCAATGTCACGGTGCTATAGGGCATGCCTTACCACAGTTGAAAGCCTGTCAAGAGGCTAAGATAGAAAAATGTGTTTCTAAAAAACGCATTTTTCTGGACACTGAGACAGCAGTGGGAAGTAGGTTAGAGCACCAGGCTCTCCAATCATGCCCCAATAACCCTTGTAGAAAGAGGAGAGCTGAAGAGCATCCTCTCACAGTGCACCCCAGACCAATCCTGGCCCGGTACCGGAGCGTCACGGCATCATGCCAGCATCACCGCAGTCACGCACCTGTGTGCTCCAGGAATCTGTGCGGCGTGGGACATCCCTGCCCAGCTGGCCCGGCAGGGGCTGACGGAGGGGGGACACTGCCATCTCTGTCACTGACTCCTCCTACCTGGGGGTGGGGCAGGGCTGGCCTGGGTTGTTGAGTTCCCTGCAGATCACACAGGAAGGGAGCAGGTGCACAGTGGGACCCTGGGCTCCAGGGCCTGGAGGACCCAGGTTCAAACTCGAGCTCACCATTCCCATCCAGGAAACTTGCCTGCCCCTCTCAGAGACTCAGCGTCTTCATCCATAAAATGGGGCTAACGCTGCTGATACTAGAGAGGTTTCAAACAGGAAGGAAAACGCCCCCTATCTGGTGCACGGCCCTGTGCTGGGTGCCTGGCAGGAACTGCACACACAGTGGTCCCCCCTCCCCCCACATCCTCTGCCCACAAAGGCCCATTTGGGGGAAATGGACTGTCCTTCTCTCACTCCTCACCTTGCTCAACAGCCTCTTCCATAAGCTTCTCAAACAGACTCAAGGCTCTCAGGTCAACGATCATGGAGACCCCCTTCCCCAAGGCCTGCAGGAAGGCGGCGAGGGCCATGGCTCCCGGTGGGCCGTCCGTCTCTTCTGGGGGCTGGTGGTTGAAGTGTGTGGGGAAGCCAGTGGTGACGAGCACGGAGCGGGCGTGGGACAGTGACAAGGAGGCTCCCAGCAGCTCATCTCTACAGAGCAGGTGTCTGATCCCCCGCTGGCCTAAAATTTGTTAAAGATTCATTTATTCACTTTAGAGAAAGGGGGAGGGCAGAGGGAGGGAAAGAGAAGCAGACTCCACACTAAGCAGGGAGCCCAGCATGGGGCTCGATCTCACAACCCTGAGATCACGACCTGAGCTGAAACCAAGAGTTGGTGACCCAACTGACTGAGCCACCCATATGCCCCATTATTTTCTTTTTAAAAGCCATAAAATAATGTCGTGCATTTTAAGTGGAAACTTATGTAAGGAGTTTAGTTTTTTATTTACTCTTGTTTCTGGAGAGGATTTGAGGGGATGTGGCAGCGACTGCTGGTTGTTTCCCAGAATGCCTTCTCCACCCCTCCCAGACATGAAGGGGAGCCTGTCCGTGGCCGACCAGGAGCTCTTCCATTTAGGGGTTCCAGTCTTCCACCAGCCTAGGTTCTTTCTGCTGCATCCAGAGAGCAGTCAAAGGGACCAGGAGTGTAAGTCATGGGTGCCCCCTCTGGGCCTGCCGTCCCTGCCCCCTGCCTTCTTCTCTTCCAGGCTGCTGGGGTATTGACAACCAGCACCTCCTGAGGGTCACAGAGCATCAGGGCAAAGATTCTGGATGGAGCAGGTTCCCCCTTCTTTGCCCTTCCCCCTTCCCCCCCTTCCTGCTGAACACTAATACTTACCACAGAAGGCCTGCCCTGGACAGTTGCATGAGAGGCACACACTCGTACTGTATTTGAGGAAAGCATCTTTAGGGGTTAATTTGTTATAGCAGTCTAGCAGACTCTAACGCAGGAATGTCAAAGGAGCGGTAATGGGACTGCCCTAGTAGGGCAGTCACCAAAAGAAGGCCTCCGACAAGGACTTGGGTACAGGTACTTTTATGGAAAGTGAGCCCAGGAACGCTAGGTCAGATGGAGGAAGTGTGAGGACAGGGAGAAGAGGTCCTGCAGAATGAATGTATGAGTGACAACCTACCCTTAAAGGCAGCTGGGGCTTTGGTCCTGATGGAGCTGCTCTAGGGAACTGTGGGGTTCACACCTCAGGGCTATTCTGCCTGAGGATGGGGGACTGGGCATTGATGCACCTGTTCCTGTCCCCTGCTGGATGCGTGGGAGACAGGCGGGCCACCAGCAGCATCTGCTCTAACGTCCTCCAGTGGCTGCCAACCTGGTCCCAGCTGGGCAGCACAGCCCTGCAGGGCCCATCATGTGTCATTGTGGCCCTGTCCATACTCAGGTCACCTCAGAGCATATCTGTGCCCAGTGATGGCAGGATGTGACTCAGAATTTTCCCCCGGCTGTGGCTGAGGTGACAGGTAGACCGAAGGATGTGGCGAGGGGGTGTCAGCTTCCCCTTGAGGTGCCAGGAGAACACGAAAGGACACAGAGTTGGGGTTCCTTGTAAAGAGACAGCTCCAGACTCGGAATCTAGAAACTTACATTCAAGCCCAAAGTAGCTGTGTGACCTTGACCTCGTCCCTGGATTGCTCTGGGTCTCCATTTTCCTACATGGAGCATGGGTGGGGTAGGGTGGGGGGATTCCAGGTGGAGGGAGGCTGCAGGAAAGGGCTCTCTGCATGCCTGCAGTGGGAGTGGAGACAGGAACACCTGTCTGGAGGGTCATCAGGACTCAGATTTGTACATTCCACTCAGATTCGTACTTTCCAGCCATTCGCATCTAGGAATTTATCCTGATAAAGTGATCACAGGGAGATACACACACGCGGTCATTGCAGCCTTGACTATGGTGTCAAGCGATGGATGTTAATAAAAATGGCGGGATGTTTGCAAGATGGAATTCTATGCAAACATTAAAAAGGATGTTGTAGAAGATTAATGACATGGGAGGATGTTCACAATATATTAAAAAATGAAATATATATTCTTTTCTCAGCCTTACAGACTTCGGACTGAAGAAAAAGACTTTAGGGACAAATATTGAACTGTGGGTGAATTGTGAGGGATTCTGCTTATTTTCACAGCCTCTTTACATTCATATATTTTCTGATATTTCTACAACGAATGTGAATGGCTGTCAGTGGAAAGGGAGAAGCATAACACTGTACAAGAAAAAAATCAGAATGTAACCTATTTCACAAGATGGGATAAGCATCAAACGAGAGAGGAGGAGGAGAGAGAGAAAGCTTTGTCAAATTTAAGGCAGTCAATGATTTCATCACTTGTGATGGTTTCAGCATGAGGGCCGACATCGTCACTATGAACTCTGCATTCCTTCTTGTTCTCAGGCACCTCAAATGCAAGCCAACGTCCTCTCAAAAATGACTGAGCAGCTCTGTTATTAAGCCCAGTGAACAATGCTCAGTATAATGCCATTAATCTTATTTTGTGCTTATTTAATACAGCAGGACTCAAAGCATGTCTTGTTCTTGAGGCTTGACGATGCTCCGTAATCTACAGTATTGGCGTTTCTGGGCAGTCGTAAATCTGCCTTTCCCCCACTCACATTGCAAACCTAGACCCCGTCTGCATAAGCCCCCAAGGGGGGTTTTGTGGATGACCTCCTGGGTCATTTTAATTAAGCTGGGGTGTCCCGGGTCTGCCATAAATTTACTTCCCACTTACTTTTTCATCTGAGCTAATGGCAGAGCTAATAATTCTTCTTCCCAGATGACCCTTGTGCTGGATGGAAGGGCTGTCAGCCTGGATAAGAATGTTTGTGAGGGAGAAAGGATTGCAAAAATTTAGAAAAATAGATCCACCCAGGAGCTCAGCTATGTAAGAGGCTCTGTACGCACAGCCACGAGCTTCCATCTCTATGGGTGCGTGTGTCCCAAAAGGGGCATGGGGATGGGTAGGCATAGGTCCTGAATTTACTGGGGGTTTATATGCAAAAGAAATCAGACTCTCCGCCAAAAGAATGAATGAATAAACAACCTAACACACAAACAAAACATCCAAAAGCTAGGCTTTGTAGTTCTAAAGGAAGTTTGCTACTGCAGACCTTTGGTCCTAAGCCAAGGGGAGAGAGCAGACATTTTTAAGGCCATTCTGCATTGTTCAGTTCTGGCCATGATCTTCGTTCTCACAAAAATACACCCAGCTTGGTGGCACTATGGCTCCGCCCAGGTGCTGTTCTCTGTCCCCGCGTCACTGTCATCAGCTCCGTCTGGGTACTGGGGCTCTGGCCAGGAGGCTCGAGCTCTCCAGGCTGACCTCCCCACTCTGCTTCCCTCAGGGACCGGCCCGGTGAGACTGTGATAATACCTGCAGACCCAGATTCCAGGTTCTCTAGTACTTATTGGTCGTGGACCTTGGAGTCAGTGGGCGCGGATTTGATGTCTGCTCCCACCATGTACCACGTCTGTGGACTTGGGCAAGTTTCTTGACCCTGTATGCCTCCGTCTCCTCGTCTCTTTTTTCTTTTTTTAAGATTTTTATTTTATTTATTTGACAGACAGAGATCATAAGCAGGCAGAGGCAGGCAGAGAGAGAGGAGGAAGCAGGCTTCTGGCTGAGCAGAGAGCCTGATGCGGGGCTTGATCCCAGGACCTGGGATCATGACCTGAGCTGAAGGCAGAGGCTTTAACCCACCGAGCCACCCAGGCGCCCCTCTTTTTTTTTTTTTTTTTTTAAAGATTTTTTTTATTATTTTTTAGAGAGAGAGAGAGCGAGCACAGGCAGACAGAGTGGCAGGCAGAGGCAGAGGGAGAAGCAGGCTCCCTGCCGAGCAAGGAGCCCGATGTGGGACTCGATCCCAGGACACTGGGATCATGACCTGAGCCGAAGGCAGCTACTTAACCAACTGAGCCACCCAGGTGTCCCGTCTCCTCCTCTCTTAAAGGCAGTTAGTCACGGCGGCCTCATAGGGTCCGCGTAAGAATTGAAGATGAAACTTCCCAAAGCTTTTAGCACATGCCTGGCCCACGGTACAACTCAGTAGATGATAGCTGTCGTTCTTATTACCTATCACCCCCCCCAAAGTGAGGTATAGGTGCTATTTCTCCTCTTATACTGATGAGAAACCGAGGCAGAGAGGGGCAGGGAAGGGGGCACCTTTCTTCTCTCAGAAGCCTTTGTCAGCAAATGGATTGTTTCCGTACCCACCGCGCCCTCTGCTGGCCAGCTTGGATAAGACATGCGGCTCTTCCATGACCATACTGTGGGGAAGAGGAAAGCCCCTCAACTTGCTGGCCGCCAGCTTCCTCCTAATTGGAAACAGAGGACCCCTAGTGGATCCCGTGTCTAGAAGCCAGAGGGGCCCAAGCCACAGAAGGGCTATCCTTTCTCTGAGATGCAACGCACAATATACGTGTTGGTTGCAAACTCTTGTGAAGCTGTTCCCTGCAGGGTCCTGCCCCACCAGCATCCCCAGGAGAGCAGGGATCCAGCCCCCTGCCCCAACCTCTGCTGCCCAGCATAAAAAATGTATTCTACATCCAACCCCAGGGCAATGACAAAAGGAGAATAGGGACACAGGGATGACTTCATTTAAACGGTGGCAGTTGATGACTTAACCATACTACGCCCTTTTTTCTTACCATCCCAGTCCCAATTTAATCGCGATGGCAATGTACCCAGCTAATAAGCTTGCCTTCCAAACTCCCTCTTATGTTTAGTGTTGAAAATTTGGGGGAAAGACATAAATAAAAAAAAACAAAAATTATTCACAATTGAACTACCCAGAGAACATCAACATCTGGATTTTGGTCCATTTACTTCTTTTGGGGATTCATACGTGCTCTAAGCATTTTTAAAAAATCACACTGTGGGGGGACGCCTGGGTGGCTCAGTTGGTTAAGCGGCTGCCTTCGGCTCAGGTCATGATCCCAGCGTCCTGGGATCGAGTCCCACATCGGGCTCCTTGCTCGGCAGGGAGCCTGCTTCTCCCTCTGCCTCTGTCTGCCTCTCTGTCTGCCTGTGCTCGCTCTTGCTCTCTAACTAATAAAAAAAAAAAATCACACTGTGGGAATGCACAGTAGAGGCAAAGAGAGTTTAGGCAGCTGAGCCTTGTAAATGAAGGTGGAGGGGAAAGAGGACTCAAGAAAATACCTTAATGATTCCCAAGTAACTTTTTTTTTTTAAGATTTTATTTATTTATTTGACAGAGAGATCACAAGTAGGCAGAGAGGCAGGCAGAGGGGGAGGGGGGAGGGGGAAGCAGGCTCCTGGCTGAGCAGAGAGCCTGATGTGGGACTCGATCCCAGGACCTTTAGATCATGACCTGAGCTGAAGGCAGCGGCTTAACCCACTGAGCCACCCAGGTGCCCCCCCAAGTAACTTTTTAAAGAGTTTGGATTCTAAATATCTTGAAGCCTTGTTATGACATTGGTTTTTGAGGTTCGTGCTTTAGAATGACCTTACAGGTGGAAACTTAACTCTCATTGAATGATATATCAATTTTCATAATCTAATGAAAAATGTTATCGTCGTTGCATGACATTAAGGCTAAGCCTACTTTCTTGACAAAATATCAATTTCTTCTCTTTGATAGTGTTAGCTAAATAAAGAGGAATATATTCTTCTCTTTTAAAAAAAATTCATACTGTAGAAGCAGGTGGTTTGCATATAGCCTTTTTCACTGACCCTTATACCAGTGATGAATTTCTCTAAGTCATTAAGGTGAGAACGCTTTGTTTCTTACCTGGGTCTATGGCAATTATAGCCTCTAGCTCCCTAATCTTCTGAACAGCTGAAGCCGATGCCATGCTGTAGTGCAAAGGATCTTGGGAAATGCAATGGACCTCTGGAATTCCCTCAGGAGTAAGACAACGGGCTGGAGCTTCTGTATCCTTCAGGTTGGTCATGACTGTGCAACCCGGTGCACTGGTGAAAGCCAGCGGGGTCTCTAAAACACACAACGGGAGGGGCTGAGCCTGCTCACATCATCAAATTCAGTCCATTTTCCTCTAGCCCATGGTTGACGGGCAAGATGGCGCCAGGCATCAATGCTGCCAGCAGCGCTCCTCACACGGCTTGTTGCACCAAATCAGAAAAAACCAGCTGATGACTAAATCAAGCCCCACTTAAACAGGTGCTTCCAATGTTTAGGAAAGTGAAGATGAGCTGAGTGTGGGAAAAGAAGAGAGGTACCACCACAGCTCTAGATAGGGCTCTAGGAATTTCCATCAGTCGAATCCCAGGGGTATCAGAAAGTACTTACTCAACGCTTACAGATGCATGAAGACACCTTTCTGGACTTTGCTAATAAATAGCTCCTTCTGAATGTAGCACCTATTTTTCCCTCAGCACTTTTATCCTATTGCTAATTTCATTCTTTAAAAAACTCTCCTGTACTAAATTCCGGGCAATGTGAAACACTCGAGTCAATTTTTATTAAGAACATGGCTTTCGTGTGCCAAACAGAGTTTGAGATGAGACTTGATCCTCTCTAAGCCTGATTCCTTGATGAAATAATGATGATGCTTCAGGTGTTTATTGTCAGAGCTAAACTGGAAAATGCACATAGAAGTGTCTTTCGCAACGTGGTTCAGAGTCAGCCCTCGGTAAGCGAGGGTTTGTGTTACTGAATCAGGTACGATGTCCTTGTCCTTGTCTCTGTGTCCTTTTGCCTGGCCCATTAGGGGCTTCATACTTAGTATACTTAATTTACACCATCTGCTTTCTTCAGTGTCATTATTATTCTGGGGTACGTTAACCCCACTCAGCTGTGTGCTCCCAAAGATGAGGGCCGTTGTTTACCGATCTCAGAACACCAATAGTACCCTGAACATAAAAGGGGCTCCGTGTGAATTGGTGTGAATTGAGTAAATAACAATGCCATGAATGTCACCGAAAACATTAACTTTTTTTTTCAAATTCAACAGAAAGCGAAGTGAACACTTCGGAAGGAAAATCTACTGAAAATTGCACGAAGCATTCTAACTTAATTTTTAGAGAGGCAAGAATTAAGGATTTTGATGAATGTGATCACTGTTTTTCTGTTTTGGACAGCACCTAAAACTGGTCATTCTAATACTAGGCACACACCAGACTAGTCAGCTTCAGGTGTGACACAGGCTTTTGCCCCATCAGCTGTGAGGTCTGTAATGCAGCAACTGATCTATCACTAACAGAAGTTTATTTTCTTTATTTCTTATTTTTAAAAAGGTTTTATTTATTTATTTGAGAGTCAGAGACAGAGAGCATGAGCAGGGGGAGGAGGAGAGGGAGAAACAGAAGCCGATTCTTCGCTGAGCAGGGAGCCTGATCCCAGGATGCTGAGATCATGACCCGAGCTGAAGGCAGACGCTTCACCAACTGAGACAGCCTGGCCCCCCACTAATATATATATATATATATAATTATATTTATTATATAATATATTTATATATTATATATTAACATAACTAATATATGTTATATATTATATATAATATATATTAATATAATATATTATATATAATTTTATATATTTTTATTTCATTTTTTAAAGATTTTATTTATTTATTTGAAAGAGAGAGAGATCACAAGTAGGCAGAGAGGCAGGCAGAGTGGGGGGTGGGGGGGAAACAGGCTTCCCTGCTGAGCAGAGAGCCTGATGCAGGGCTGGATCCCAGGACCCTGAGATCATGATCTGAGCCAAGGGTGGAGGCTTTAACCCACTGAGCCACCCAGGTGCCCTATAAATATATATAATATATGTATAATATATATATGTAATATAAAATATTACATAGAGGTTTAAGCAAGATTTTTAAAAAGATTTATTTATTTATTTTGAGAGAGAGAGAGAGAGAGAGAAAAGCAGACTCCCCACTGAGCTCAGAGCCCGATTTCACAACCCTGAGATCATGACCTGAGCAGAAATCAAGAGTTGGACTGAGC